>WBMZ01015134.1:0-32375 GCA_013400975.1 Atrichornis clamosus
CGGGGCTGCGCGGGGCGGGGGCGCGGCCGCCCCCGGGGGAGAACAGATGGGGCCTCACGCAGCCCCTGCTCCGCGCCGGAGTCCCGCGGGACAAGAGGGCCCCATCGCCGCCAGGCTCACGGGAACTCGGCGGGGGCGCGGACCACCGGAGGCTCGGTTCCGGAGACGGCCGCACCACGTCCATCCCCGGGCCCGACCGTGGATCCCCCTCCCGCCGGCCCCAGCGCGGCCCAGCTACGGGCGCGAGGGGAGGCGGGAAGCTCCGCCGCCCCCGCCCCGCCACCGGGACCCACATTCCCGGGGAGGGGGAGGCTGCGGGGGCTGTCCCGGCCCGCACTCACCCAGCACCAGCAGTGCCCGCACCGCCGCCATCCCCCGCACCGCCGCCATCCTCCGCGCCGGTCAGCGTGCCCGGCGGACCCCAGCCATGCCGCCACCGCCCCGCCCGCCGCCGCCGCCGCCGGGAGGGGTTCCGGAGGAGGGGCGGCCACCGGAAACCGGGCGGGGTCGGGAGGAGTGGGGTCCCCCGGGCAGCGCCCGGCTCGGCCCCCCGTGCCTGTGTCGCGGTGCTCGAGGCACAGGGCTCGCTGGCGCCATCCCCCGCAGAGCCCCGCCGGCACAGAGAGCGGGGAGGGTAGTGGCGGGAGCCCCTGCGTACTCCCTGCTCCTGCCAGCACCTCCGGGGTGCCCCGAGCAGCGAGGAGGCGACAGAGCTTCCCTCTCGCCCAGGAGCTCCGTGTAGCCGGGCTGTTTCTTAAACTGATGGCAGAAGCTCCCGGTCTATACCGTGAAAGAACCTGTGAAGGCACCGGGGCAGCGATTAGCCAGGAGGTTCGCACTCTGCTATGGGCAAAGGGCTGGACGCACAGCCCCAACGCACAGCTCATTGCCTGCTCCTTGCTGCTCCTCTGCAGGGTCCCAGCCCAGGCACAGCAGCATGAGCTGGTCTGGCCATCTGCATGACCCAGGCTGGAGCCTCTCTGCCCGACCCAATGCCTCCGGTGGAACCTGCTGCAGCCCTGCACCACCGGCTCCGGCAGTTGTCACTGTGAACATCAGCCGGTTTGTTAAGCCTCCAAAATGCTGTTTTTGATACTGTGTGGAAGACTCGCCATCAGACATGGCCCTGAGCACTGCTGGATCCTTCACAGAGGACGCTGAAGCCTTTACTCAGCGAAACCTGTGGCACAGGATTGGAGTGTGCTTGCTGCCCTGTACGGTGGTGCCAGGCTGGTGCTGCACCAGAAGCACCCAACGTTACCACCTCCTGGGAGACCACGGAGCTGCTCCCACAGGGCATGCAGCCGTGGAACCTTGCCAGTAACCACAGACCATCCCCTCTCGTTACAAAGCATCACCTCCTGCCACCAAAAGCTGTTCTGGTTTTGGTTGGGGACCAAGCAACCTCAGAGGAAGTGGTAGCTTATTCAACATGCTCTAGAAAGGAAGTTTTACTTCCACCTGCAAGCTCAGGGCAAGCAAAGCAGCTGATGTGTAGTCAGAGAAAGGGTCTCTGTCCCACGCACACTGGCAGACTTTGCTTTCCCACTGAATACCTGACCCTAGCCTCACATACAGGAATTGCTTCTCTTTCCCCAGGAGGGAAAGTGAGCTCAGCACTGCTCATTCAGGTATCATGACCTGTCTGAGGAGTACTTGCCACAACAGCCCTCAGTGCTGCAGGCTCTCACTCCCTCTCCCTGGTCCATATTGCCTTTAGTGCCCCAGGAACAAGAATTGTACAAGATAGCCAGCAAACCACTGTCTGCCCTTGCTGTGCCCACCCAGACTCCACCTGAAGGTGCCTTGCTCCCTTGCAGAGAAGGGTGTAACATCTCAGCCCCACTCTCCCCACAGCCACAGGCTGGGCAGCCAGGCTCCTTGCCACTAGAGGACAAGCCAGCCTGTAGAGGACAGGGAACAGCATCTGACTGAACAAAAGAGCGGCAGAAGCCACCTGTGCTGCTAGGGCAGAACACAGAGAACACAGAGCTGGCCCGGCCTTCCCCCCATTCCTACCCACCAGCTGCAGTGTAGGGCCGAAGGGCCAGAGCCAGAGTCTGAGCAACAGCAGCATGCAGAGAGGCACACAGCATGAGGAAACTCATCGGGAACTGGGTCAGAAGCAGTCAAAAGCCTCTCCACACCAAGCCAGTTAAGCAAGTCCCTGCAGAAGTATACCAGTTCCTGCAGCCAACTAGCATGACATGCAGCCACATCTCAATTCTAAGCCCCAAAGATCAGTTGCCCATGGGGAGTACAGCCACACTACCCAACTCTTGCAGTGCGGAAAAATAAGGCAGACCCCATCCAACAGAAAACCACCTTACCTGAAGGGAAGTGTGCCCACAGTCGCTTGCAGCAGCAACGTAAGCAGCACATGCAGCAATGCAGAGGCTATGCTTCGATCAACAGAAGGCCATAACCTGGGCTAATTAGAGCCCTACTAATTAACTACAGGTTTGCAGCCTGGGGCATCTCCAGGAAGGAGACAGCAAGGCTCTTCCCAAGCCAACTCGGGCAACCCCCCATCCCCACCATCAATGATCTGAGCTGCAGTGGTTTGAGCTGGGTTTATTTATTGTTGGCACTGCCAGCTTCCTCCAGGAAAGCATGACGGTATTCATGGATGTGAAACTCACTGATCAATGCACAGCACAACACACAGTGGTGCCGCTGCTGCTGCTGTCTGGACCTGCCCCTCTCAGCTCGCAGCAGGTCTGCAAAACAGCACCCACAACAGGTGGACAAAGGCTGCCAGCGCCCCAGTCCTGGCTGAGGAATGGTGAGTGACAGCCAGGGAGGCACCCAACAGTCCAAAGAGAGCCACCCCAGCAAGAAACATTCAGGATTCAGGCCTGAATTCAAGCCCTTTCCCCCTTTGAACCCCTCTGTCTCTGTAGCAGCATTTCAGTGGCTTTGTTCAGGACAGGCAGCCGCTCTCACAGGAAGCAGGCCAGAGGCCACCCAGAACCCCACATCGTGTCCAGTGTTGCCTTCTAGACACCATCAGCTTGTGATTCTGCCAACCACAAGACCCACTAGCCTACGTGGCACAGCTCTGCAAGCCCAGTGCAGGTCAGGCTAGCACACTGCACAAGCCCACACAGTTACTGCCTTAATAAACCCCCACCACGTGCTTCCCATCAGGAGCCTGCTCCAGAGGTTGTCCCTGGTGCCAGCTATAGCCTCAGCTGTGGGGGCAGGTGAAGTGCAGACCAGGCAGGATTTCCGTTGGCAGGACCTCTGCAGGGCAGGCTGCAAACCCACCCCACAGTCTCTTGCTCTGTTATTTTGTGGGTGAATAGTGGGTTGGGATGTGCTGTGTCCTTTGGGTCAGAATTGCCATCTACAGCAGGTCCAGTCGCAGGCTGGTTTGCGGTCACAGAGGGGACTCACTCTGCCTGGCAGATGAACCAGATCTCATTGCGGCGCTGAGGGATGCTGGGATTTTCGTAAGTAGCCACGATGTAGGTTTCCCGGAGCACAGTGTCTGTGGAGCCCAAGAGCTCCCAGAAGAGACTGATCTCCCGCAGAATTGTCTCCTCAGTGGTCGTCCCATAAAAAACCCTGCAGTAAAGGGGAAACATAAGAAACAGAGCCAGCACATTCCCAAAGCCAGAGCTCTGATCCCTCTGCCCAAGGAACCATGGCAGCCACGCAGGGAGTTTGTGTATCTCTGCTGAGCTGAGAAAACACCTCTGGTGCTGAGGTCACCTGGTTATAACCCGGAGTGGGGCCCTCTCGGTGATGTGGATTTCAGGATCCATGGGAACAGGGGGGTTTTGCTGGAACTCTCCGGGGAGATAATAGGCAGTTACGACCTCACGCTCCAGCTCGGTCCCCTCCTTGGTCAGGTGGATTTCGTTGAGCACTGGGACTGTCATGCCCAGATAGCAACCTGGAAAAAGGCAGGCAGGCAATGAGACAGGTGTGTTAGCAGCAGCAGCACTCCTCCCCACTCCAGACGGACAGTGGCAAAGCCCTCCCTCTGTGCAGCCTGCCAGCCCCTCCAGCCCCTGCCTGCACACACCTACAGAGTTCTCCTTGCAGATGTAGCGCATGAGCTTCATGAAGCTCATGGAGATGCTCTGCTCATACATGGGCTCCCCCATGGTGACACATGCCCACTTCCCAGCTGGGTACCGCCGCTCCTCGTAGGCTGCTTCCTCGCACTGAAACAGGCCACAGACAAGCCAAGTCAGAGTTAAGCACACTGACAACACTGCAGCAGCTGGGTGGAAAACCAACACTGACGGGCAAGAAGCGGGGAGACACGAGCCTGCCAAAGTGAGAGCCCCTGCTAGTCAGTGGTTGGCAGAGGAGGACAAAGAAGGTGAGGGGAGCTGGCATCACACGCACCTCAGACAAGGATACTTATGAGCACTGGGCAAAAGTCAGTGAAAGTCAGCAAAAGGAAAGGCACAGACAAGAGACAGGGTGCAAGGGGGTCTGGAGGCTCCTGGCATGCACAAGGAATGCAGCACATCCTCAGCAAGGGGCACAAGACTTTCAGTTCCTCTCCGGTCTCTGTCCTGCCTACTCACAAGGATGTTCCTGATTCCAGGCACCCGGAGACCTCCAGTAAGGTTGATGTTATTCTCAGATGCAGTGCCTTTTCCTTGGAACACTGCGTGCATGGAAGATAACAAGGAAAAAGATTCCTGCCCAGTAGAAGGATAAATCTGGCAGAAGAGCTCTAGCACCCGTAAGAGCTGTGAAGACTGGAATAAATCTCAGATCCTTCTCCCATACCGAGGAGTGACAGGAGGAAGAAGACACAAAACCAGCTGTGGAATTTTGTGGGATGGGTCAGAATCTCTATTTCCAACACAGAATGTCCAGTATTCTGGACAAACCTGGCACAAAAAGGGGGCTAGCGGAGAGGGGAAATTGCATCTGGACATACTCATAGTTCAGCTCATGGCATGAGCTCTTTTATGTGTTACCGTGTTAACCACAGGGTAACACAGGTAACACATGAAGAGGGGCTGGGAAGTTTTAACCAGTGCCTCTCTTCCTGCTCTCAGCTTGTTCTTCAGCCAGATTGAAAGTGGTCAGCCTTGTTCCACGGAGCTTCAGTGGAGACAGCCTTGTTCCACAGAGCTCAGGGCATCTTTCCAAACTTCTTGCTTCCACAGCTGTTCTGGCAGTGACTGAGCCAGGATGCTGTGACCAGACTCAACACCGAATGCAGCCTCCCTGTGCCTCCACCCAAATCAGGTCTCTACTCTGAAAGCCAAATCAAAGACAGAAGGAATCTGGCCTGCTTGTGTGCATTAGTGGGATGCCAGTAAGAGGGCCCCCAAACACTGCGAACCAGCCAGCATTTACCCTCTAGCTGGGGCCATGCCTGCCATTGTCCCACCAAGCAAAGCAGAGCCCAGCAAGAGCATTTTCCAAGCAAAGAAACCACCAATCCCTCTACACTATTTGCAATTCTCATCTGTCATATCATCTGCAAGTAAACCTATCAACCCAGTAAGTCACAGCATTTGGTTATGCCACAGCCCAATCCTTACACTAAGCACCACCACTCAGGATGACACCTGGCTGAGTGAAATACTAAAGATGCTTCACACAGACAGTAGCAACAGGTCCCTGCAATGTGAGCTGGGGAACTGAGCCCTGACTGAGCTGGCCACTGAGTACTGACAGAGCACGGTGCTGTAGGTGACATAATAATTCACTTGCCTCAAAGAGGATGAGGGCTTGTAGCACTCATAGCTCAGGAGAAGCAATCAAATACTCTTCCCTTTGAGCCTGGGAAATGTGTTGCTAAGAGCTCCAGCTCCAACGTCCCCTCAGCACTAATGTCAGGCAGTGGCTCTTCCCACTCAGCCTCAAACTCCAAGAATCCTCCTCAGGCACAGAAGGGATGCCAACAACAATAACAAAAGATCTTCAGTTCCCACAAAGTGTTGGGGCCCCATTCCTTCCTGGGATTGACACAGGCGCAGAAAGTCCAGATTAAGTCCCTGGGACTCAAAACAGGGAAAGAGGGAGTGTGGTGAAGTCCCAGTTCAGAGCTGCACAACCCACGTGCTCAGACACGTTTTACAGGGAGTGCTGGACCTCAGCCCAGAAGAAATTGGTTAACCACTTCTCATATAGAGGACAATTGACAGATGTCTTCTTGGTAGCAAGCCCAGCTAGGCCTGCAGAGACACAGGAACCAGTCAGACAAGCAGTTATTTCTCAAGGCACAGATGAATGTGCAAGAGATGAGAGTAAGTGTGCAACTTAGTCAGCATGAAGAGGAGATCTTCAGGCAGAAGATACCATGTTTGGATTGGCAGTTGTGAGAAGTAACAACACATGCTCAGGTCTGACAGCCATAGTCACAGGCCGTGTTCCCCACAGAAATATCTTTATGTTGTGCCAGCTGAAATCTCCATCTCAACCAGTCAACATAACCAGCACAAACACAAAGCCAGCAAGACTCTGAGCTATGCAACAAGGTGTTTTGGGAATGGCAAGAAGCAGACTGTGAACTGAAAATTCACTTTCTTAGATGTGCCCACACCAGCAAGAAGTAAAGGCTAGTAAAGGAGACAGCTGGAAGTCAGAAGACCAGAGAAAGCAGCAGGACTAGTCCGATTTTAAAATAAAGGCCGGGAAGTTGAGCACTGCATTACTCTACAGAGGAAGAGGTGCAAGAACGGCAGAATACTGCACAGATCCAGAGGTGCCATCGTGGCTGTGGTGCTGCAGGAACCTCCGCGAGGCTGGTGTGCGCATGCCGACACGAGGCACTTTCCCTGCCAGGGAGAGGCTCTTCCTACTCCCCGGGCTGGCGGCAGCACCCGAGGCACCCTCGCCCCGGGGGGGCAGCGGGCAAGCACCCCGGTGTGCGGAGAGGGTCAGGCCTCACCTTCCCGTGCTCCGAGAGGGAGACGTACGGCACGGGCTCGCGGGCCTGGCTGTGCCGGGCCATCTGGGCGATCGGGCCTGCCATCTCTGCAAGGCAAAGCACACGAGAGACGAGGCTCGCTCCGGCCGCAGCGCAGGAGTCCCGGTCCGTGCCGTCAGCACCGCCAGGCCCGGCGCTCACCTCGGGGCAGGCTCACTCGGTGCGTGCTGGCCACGGCCTCCCAGTGGGCGAACAGCCGTCTCTCCTCTTCCTGGTCGTCCTCGCTGTCGTCGCCATCCTCGCCAGCGGCCGCAGGCTCCTCGCCCAGGCGCTCCAGATCCTCTAGCGTGATCCGCGCCATCGCGTCCACCGGGAACGGGACGGGGACCGCCCCGACGTGGTGCGGCACGGGGCGGCGCGGCACGGCGCGGCTGAGAGCGCCCCCTGGCGCTCCGGCGGACCGCGCGCGGAGCGTGTCGCCGCTGTCCCCCAGCAGGCGGCGCCCGCCCCCACCTCCCATCCCCCTCAGGCGGAGCCGCGGTCGCTTCTAGGGTCGGTTTTATTTAATAAAATAAAGTACAGCGATCATCCGGCGGGGGACCGGAGTCCCGGGGGCACGGGACAGTCACGCCCCTGCCCCGGCCAGGGGACAGCCCCCCTCCCCGGGCTGGCGATTCTACCTGGCGAGCGTGTGTGACCGGTACCGAGCATGCGGCCACCAGAGCTGCGGGCCCCGGTGAGCAGCAGAGGAGCATGCGGGCGGGCTGCGGTGCCCAAACTAGCTAGGAACCCCCGGGGGAGGCCGGGCTGGGCAGGCAGACGGTGGCACGAAACCGGTGATGGGGAGAACGGAGTAGGTGGTGTGGGGAGGTGCCGGGCGCTGCCCCGTGCAGCGCGAAGCCAGAGTGCCCAGCAGCAGAGCAGCCAGGTCAGTTGGAGGAGAGCAGGGAGCTGTGGGAGGATAGGTCCATGCTGCTGGCGCTGAGGCCTCTGCTCTCTGCACGGAGGCCTTGGGTGCCCTGAAAAAAATACAGTGTCCATGAGATACCTGGAATCCAGCCCCAGGCCCCAAAGCTGCTACCCCAACTCCTGCATCCCTTTCCTGGCAAGCCAGCACTACCCTGTTGCTAGTCGCCCACAGTAGCTGCTGTCTCTGCTCCTTCTGTGGCTGAGCTCTGCAGAGAGGGAGGTGGTTACTTGGAAACAACACCTGCAGAGTTGGAGCTCTGACTGTGAAAGAGGAGCTAGGTAGCTGGGGGGGTCTCAGCACTGCACCTGTGGCCTACTATTCTGCCCCTCAGCACCTGTGCTGTTGGCACAGCCCCCACCCTAATGCGCATTCCTGTACCAGCCCCACCACTCACACTGTGCTTACCTCAAATGAAGCATCGCTAGACTTGTGCAGGTAATTTAATGATGCAGCTCGTTTCATGCTACAAGAAAGCAGAGAAGAGCAGGTGTGATCGTGCTGTGAATGGTCAGACCCAGACAGTGGAAGGGCCCCCACCTGTCCTCTACCCAGCCTGACCGTCACACCTACCTGGTGTTCCTGGGCTCCAGGGGACCATTGCCCTGCAGTTTCTTGACCAACATCTCACTGCTCCTCCGTATCACATCCCGGATTTTCCCCAGGGAGCTGCTGCGCTGCAGAGTGCCACTGCCATCCTGGACACAGAGACACAAGCCAGGGTGATGGCTGAGTGGCACTGATCAGGCTCTGGCATGCTGCTGCTGAGTGGCGGGAATTGGCTCCAAATATCCTCTTGCCCACTTGCACTGAGGATTTAGCCCTGGCCCAAAGCAGGTTTACTGCTCACTACATGGCTTCCCCTCACCCTGGTTCTCCACAGGACATGATGACCATGGAGACAGGGATCCCCACCACCATTGCCTGGCTCATCCAAACTGATACTCCTTCCTGTCCCATGCAAGCCCAACACCCAGAGAGGCTGCTGACTTGTCCCAGGCCACCAGCACAAATGGCACTGGCAGACCCTGCTCAAACAGGACACAGCTCCATCACCTGCAACAGCTCAGGCAGCAACCACCAAGGAGGTCTCAGTGGCCAGGGAAGAAACAAGCCCTAATGGGAGTCCCAAGATTAGGGATACTATTGTCAGGCTAGGACATGCTGATGGGACTTGCATTTCAAGGACTCTTCCCTCATTTGCTGCTAGCTGGAGAATATCCTTCCCCCTTCCCTTGCCCTTCTTCACCATCCCATTACTATTCCTCCTCTCTGTCCAGCACTCATCCCAATGCACACCCTGGTCCTGCAGGCTCACTCACATCAGACAAGACCATTCCACATTGCACACACAGCCTTGTCCCACCTCTAACACCCAAGACAATGAGCTCTGAGCCTTTTGAGCAACTCAAGCAGCTCCATTGGGGATGCATTCATTTGGCTGCACCAACACTGTGTTGCCAAGCAGGTACCACTACTCCTCAGCCCCCCCAATCTTAGCTGCGCCCAGCCCCACTTACTGCCTCAGAGGTGGCACTTTGCAGGGACTTTTTTTTATGTCTATCTGCTTTTTCTGAACACTAAAACCAGCCTGAAATCTTGTTCCCCAGCCTTTTTCCTCCCACATGCCTCCAAAAGTTCTGAGTACTCAGAAAGGCACTCTTAGCCCCTGACAGGCTCTAGCCCGCCTCCTACACTTAGCTCCACATGCATGCAAGGCACAGGTTGCCAGCATGACATCACATCATGCCACCATATCGTCATGGCACCAAGCTCTGCCCCTGTGGCCTGGCCTGCTCGTTACATAAGGTCATGACACCCCTGCTGATGTGGAATTACTTTAGCTCTGATGGCCTGATAACAGCAGTCTTCCCTGCTCCTGCTTTCAACGGCCCCTGGAACATTGGGGCAGAAGAAACCAAGATAAGGTGAAGGCAAAACCCTTTTACTCCTTAGGAAGATGGGAGGAAGCCCCTTTGAACCACCCCAAATGATCAAAATGCCTTGTGGCTCAGGCTAGCAGCAGCAATTACCCCAGCACTTTTCACGCAGCTCTGCAAGTGAGCAGGGTCTCTGCCTTAGGCCAGTCACCCCATTGTGCTGACCACTACAGACTGGGGCTCTGGAGGAAGCTTTTCCAGCACTTCTCTGCTCTGATTACCCAAAGCTGATCCAGCCCTAGACTGCTCTCTAACAGCTGACCAGGACTTTTCCTACCAGCAAACCTTTCTCCTGGTATTCATCTCATCCCTTCTTGGATAACGCCAAGTGCATTGAACCTCTTCACTTTCTCACTGGGATGAGGGTTTTCCAAGTTGAGAGCCATGTGTTGCTGCTGCAAAAGGACCCACTCACCAGAAAGGCAGAGCACCACAAGTAGCAAGGTGAGCAATTCAATTCCTGCACGACACATCCTGGGCAGGTTTTGGGTGAGCTGGACATCATGAGTGTGTAACATTAGCAAAGATGGGGTTGGATGTCTTTTGCCTCCCCCCCAGACTTGCACTGGGTCATCACTCTCCCTGCAGGGTACTGCTATGCCAGGCACTGTTCCTTTTCCCAGGGCATACAAGCCAGGGGTGGAAGAAGGAACACAGCTGGGGCAGGGAAGCAGGACTATGGTGCAAGGAAGTATGCTTTTGTATCAGGGCTGGAGGATGGAGCCACATTTCCCCAGCTGCAGTGATGCAGACTGACTGCAGACCAACACCAGAACCAAATGCTGCTGCATGCTGGGTTAAAAATAGCCTCCTTTCTCCCCCCACTCCCTTTTCTGCAGGGTTATTTTTAACCCAGAACATTTATGGGGTTTGGTTTGCCGCAGAGCCCCCACCCCATTGCACCCACCAGGATGAGAGCATTCATTAAAAAAAATATGCAGCTCCATCAGTGAGCTGCTCTCCAGTGCATGCTCCCAGCCTGCCTAACACATGGAAGCAGAGGATTTGGGCAGAATTTGGCAGCGTGTGGAACTCAGCACTGAGGGACACAATGGGGTATTTCTTTGCCTGAATAGAAATAGCTGTTGAGGAAGGTTCAAGCTCAGATAACCCAGGGCAGTCCTGCCACACATGGTTACAGAGCTGAGGTTAGCAGCCAACTCCAGTTTGGAGGATAGGGAGAAGCACAGTGGAGCTGGGTCCTTCATCTCAATGCTCAGCCTGGGAGAGGTGCCCTGGGGGCAGCACAAGCCCCTGCACACACACAGACAGACACCAAGCACCCCCACACCTGCTCCAGCAGCACTTGCACCCACCACCCCAGGGCTGACCGACGCTGGCCTACAGAGCATGGAAAGAAGCACAGGGCAGCAATTTGGGTCAGTCTACCTTTAATTAGAGGTATGGTTGTTACAGCACCGGGTCCAGGACATGGCAAAGCACAGGGGCAGGTGGCCCTGAGGTCCAAATGCACCCTGCACTGGGAACTCACCACTCTCCAGAAGCATGGAGCAGCACTGGGAGAAAAAGGCAGGGAAGGTACAGCCCTGGAGCACTCAGCCCTGGGCTCCACACCCCATGGTCCTGAGGACAAGCTTTCTTTCAGTAAGCACAAGCTCCCAGGGGAGCAGCATGCATGTACCCCAAGGCCTCTGCACCACCACAGGAAAGCCAGGCCCAGACAGACACAAGCACATTTAGTATCACAACCTGCCAGATGACTAGCATGAAAGAAAGGATCTAGCTGAATAAATAAGGAGGAGTCCTGCACTGGCCCCAGGCTCTATCTTGCTGGCAGCAGGTCCCCAGCTTTCTTCCCAGACAGGAGGACCAGAGAGGTTCACTTCCTATAGGAGGTGGGATGAGGGTATACACCCAAGTCTGTGAGACTCAAGACAATGGTGGTCTGGCCCTGGGAAACATTACATATCCCAGTAATGGCCAACAGAACCAGACCCTGTGAAGGCCTGAAGCCAGAGGCACTGAGTCACTCCCTCAGGGTCAACCCTGTGATCCTATCAGTAACAGGGCAACAGATTTCCCACCCACTTGGCTAGGGACAGACTGTAGTCAGCCCCATGGACCTGTGAGCAATCCAGCCCCTTCCCCTGTGGCAACCTCCCTCCAGCCATCTCATCTGCTCCCACATGCTCAGAGCACATCCAACTCCAGCTCTTTGCTTCCTCACATCCTTCTTTGCACCTTCCTTTCCTCCCAACCACTCTGCTCCAATCCAGCCCATTCCTCATCTTAGCCACTTCTAATGGTCTGGGGTCTGTCCCCTTGCAGAAAAGTTCTCCTCTCCTCCTACCTATCCTCTTCCTCCAAAGAACAGCAAACAACTTCACCCCTGCTTCTCCCAACAGCCACACCTAAGAACCCTGTAGCAATGGGGAGCTGATTCACCCCTTAATGCCACCAGGTGAGGAACCTGGCTACAGTATCCAGTCTGGAGGTTGCAGCCAAACATGCTTGTGCTGGCAAGTCCCTGTTCCAAACATGGGCCTTGGCAGTTGTCCCCTCACCTCATCTTGGATATACAGTAGCTCTATGGGCTGCCCTACCCTGCTGTGCCCCTGCAGAGAGACCCACACACTGCTCCTGGGTTACAGAGCTCAGCAGGGAGGAGGGTAGCAAGATGGGGACTGCCCTGTGCAGCAGGGAGAGCCCAGCTCACTGGGGACCAGCACAGGTTTGCTACAAGGCACTAATATCAGCTAAGCCTACAGGGAAGAAAGCAACTGGGCACATGACAGCCCTTGCCTAGGCCAGGCCTCACTGTCCCATAACAGCCCTCCATCTTCATGCCTGTGTAGAGATGTAGGGAGCAAGCTAGGAGGACTGAGGATGTCTAGTGACAACGGAGTTGGCAAGCCTGAAGTGAAG
Source organism: Atrichornis clamosus (assembly GCA_013400975.1). Taxonomy (NCBI): domain Eukaryota; kingdom Metazoa; phylum Chordata; class Aves; order Passeriformes; family Menuridae; genus Atrichornis; species Atrichornis clamosus. The sequence goes on from WBMZ01015134.1 coordinate 12,647, forward strand.
ACAATCCCCTGCAGGCCTGGGCTCCAGGGATGTGCAAAAGCAGGCCAGGGGTGGGGGAACGCAAGGGAACGGTGGCCTGTCACCCTGGCCTAGGGGAGCAGGCAGCTCCTCGCAGATTCTTCCTGCTCTTGTTGGCCACGGGACTGGAGCTGGGCCACATGGCCAGGCACTCCTCTGCAGGCGTCGCGGTGCCCTCGCACGCCAGGAGGGTTGGGGGACTGGTGTGGAGTTCTCTCCGAGGAAGGAGGGATGGTGTGGAGGAAAAGTCGGAAGATACAACACAAACATCCAGGTGACTGCGGTGGAGGGGAAAGAGGGAGTCTCGGGAGGCATTTAAGCCTAGTGCACAGAGAGGAGAAAGACACAATTTACAAGGCTGTGAGGTTGTAGGTCACCTAGGGAGCAGGTGGGGCAAGGCCCAAGGCTGCATGCAGAGACCACAGGCCACATCTGGGCAGGGAGTGAGTCCTGTGAGGCGAAACTGCAGCCTCACTTCTTTGCCAGTGTGCTTAGCAGGCTGGCAGGAACAGCTAAGCTCAGGGAGGAACAACCTGGGTCTCCTGCTCCGAGGGCTCCCTGCTCCTGGGCCTTGGGTACCTGGCAAGGCCTCTGTACCACGGAGCTGGTGCCATGCCCCTGCTCTCACAGCCCAATTACCTGAGCAGCAAGCAGCTGGTCCAGGCCCTGGGATGCTTCCAGAGCTGCCTATGGGCACAGGGCACAGAGGTTCCTGACACCCTGGGGGCTCACACAGCCCTACCTGCAGCAGATAACAGCTAAGGGAGGGCAGCGGAGGCTGCTTTAAGGCAGCACATCTGAGGTCTCTGGACCAACACAGAGAACAACAGGCCATGACAGACAGAAGCAGCAGGAGCTGCCTCAGCCTTCTTTTGCAGGGAGCTGCAGTACAGAGCTGGGCTGCTGGCTCAGAAGGGAAGACTGGCTATGTATGCAGTAGGCTGGAAATGGCATTGTGTGGCAGCAGCTGTGTCCCCCAGGGTGCTGGGTGAGCCCTCAAATCCTCTATCTACAGCTGTCAGGGTCAGGCAAGCTCTGCTACTATCCCTGGGCAAGGGTCATAAGAGCAGGGACTATTCCCCTTTTCTGGGACAGGCTGTGGGAGAGTGTGGCACTGCCTACTTGCCTTCGGATGATCAGTTCAGAGACAATCAGGAAGGTCTCCCAGACCATCACCAGTGTGGAGAGATCACCCAACACCAAGCACAGTCAGGAGGAGCTGCAGAGACACCAGCCAGCATAGAGACCAGGTGATTCTACTCCAAACCTGCAGTGCTCCCTCTGTGCTTATCTAGCCCCCTTGGTAGTGGTGAGTGCAGGGGCCCTGGGTTGGTGCCTTGCCAGGTCTAAGAGCCTCTTTAGTCCTGATGCCAGGACCTGGGACAGAGGACTGCCCTGCATCTGACAAAGCTGCTGGGTCCTCTTGGAGGTCTGTTCTCCAGATCTCCTTCAGTCACTTCCTGTGTACAATCCACAATCAAGAGAGCCAGCAGGCTTCAGGTTTTGGGTGTTGAAGGGCTGTCATGGCAACAGGGAAGAAAAGAGAGGAAGGGAGGGAGCTCATGCAGGTGGGGATAGAGTAGAGGCAGGTGGGGAAGGGTTAGTGACAGCAGATGTGAGGGGGCAGCAAAGGACTCTGTGTGCTCAGTGTCTTGCCTGTGCCAGGCTGCAACAACCCCAGGTACTCTATGTTCTCAGTCAGAGTTTGCAGAAGGAATGGTAAGTTTGCATTAACAGCTCTAGCAGCCCTTGAGCCAAGCACCCACCAGCACCATGCTCACTTGTTGCCTCTTCTCCATCCTCCTGCTTACTGAAGACAAAAGGCACCTGTTCCAGACCTGGATCATTACCTTTCTCCAGATTCAGTACTAGTGACCAAATTGACCATCAGCCTCAGAGCAAGCCTAGACAGATTCAGGTTGCCTTGTCTGTGCCTCAGCTAACACCAGTCTCTTGCCTCCACTGGTCAGCCCAGCTTGGCATCCTGCAAAGACCTGCCTTTTATCACCTCTGCTTGGCCAGAGCCTGCTGAGGGCATGAGACCAGTAGAGGGGGACAGCAAAGATGCTGGCTGCAGCCTATCCCTATGCCCTGCAGTCAGTCAGTCTCAGACACACCAGGTATATCACACACACACAACCCTCCCCAGGCTCAGCATTGTCCGTGGCACAGTGCAGGACAGACAGCCAAATGGCTTTCACAGGCTGGGTGAGCCTGAGATGGGGCTGATGCTCTCAGGCAGGGCCTCCAGAGGGGAGCAGCAGGAAGAGATGTTAATAAGGTTACAAGCCTAAGATTAAAGACCAGCTCATGCTGTGCACTGCCAGGGCCTGACAGCTCCCTGGAAGCAGGAGCCCTCAGCTGGGAATATCTGCTCTGTACACCAGAAGCCAGACCCAGACACGCACCTTTGTGGGCTGGCTGGCTCATGCCAAGAAAGGGGAAGGAAATGTGCAGGGAATGAATGGAGGCAGACAAGGATGCCACGACAGGCCACGCAGGGACAGCCCTCAGCCAGGCTGTCCCTTCCCTCTGGCAGCCGGCTGAGGCCATTCTTGATGGTGTCTTGTACTTACCCCGCTCCATTCCACGCCCATACTCACTTCCTCGCTACCGTCTGTGGCATTCTCGTACTTGACGCTGCCTCCCAGGCTCCGACGTCTCTCTGTGCCATCACCCTCCTTCAGGATCTCCACCACCTTCGTCTGGTTGATTGGGTCAATGCCCTGCAAGTAGAAAAGAATAAGGCAGGATCATGTTTTGTCTTTCTGTGTTCACTCCCTCTAGAGATCTGCCATGCCATCACTGTGCTTGGTCCAGTTCCCTCTCTTGGCCATTGTCCCATCACAGCCAAAACTCTCCAGCAAAAGCAGGATGGTGCCAAATGCCATCCTACTCTTAGCAGTCTCTGTTTGGATTCCCAGCTCAGTGAGTCCACACAAAACCATAAACCACCCTGGCTTGTTACCCCAAAGCTGACAGCTTTTTTTCTTCACATTTTGAAGTGTGAAGGATTTGGCTGTCCTTCAGTCTTTGTGGTAGGTGTTTACCTCCTGCTTTATTAGAGGATTGAGAGGAGTTTAGGGTGAGAGGTACTCTAAGAAATTCCAGGTCTGTCTCTGGACAAAATAATGAGTGTGATGAAAACATCCCAGTAAGTGCAGTTCTCCTCAGCAGCTGACAATGCCCAGCAACCTGCCTTAACCCAGCTGCAGTGTTTCTGCACTCCATAAGCCATGTCTTCCCCACAGATACACACACGGACATCTGCTCCATCCATGCACACAAATGCAACTCCAACCACCAAGGTGCTCTGGTGTCATGGGAATGTAAACCAAGAACATCAGAGACTGCAAGGCCCAGGGGAGTCCCTCACCACCCCCAAACCAAACCGTAACCTGCTACCCCAAGCCCCGAAGTGCCCCCTCCCCCAGGAAGGTCCATTGGGGGTTACCTGTCGCCGGGAGCGAACTGCACACTCCTCCAAGGTCTCGGCTGCCTCCAGCTTGCCCTGGCGCCGGTACAGCGCACCCAGGTTCCTCAGAGTGGTGTTCACAGTTGGGCTGTGGTGACAGAGAGGAGGTGAGCGGGAGCCCTGGGTCACCCCTCCAGAGCCCACAGCTGCCCACAAACCAGCTCTTACCTGCTAACCTTACAGGCCTTGTACCAGCCACCATACTCAGCATAGGGAGCACTGTCTCTGTGCTTGCTCTACAGGGTGAGGAGAGATGAGAGCTGTTAGTCCCATACCTACTGCCCTTCTCTAGTCTGTGCTCTCCCACTGAATGCCAGAGTCAGACCCCAGGCTGCACTCCTGCACCAGCCCAACCTTTGGAAACACAATATGCAAAGGCAGTGATGAAGCCCAGCAAGTTCCTGGTAGCAAACTTAAAAGCCTGTTTGCTGCAACAGGTTTAGGCCACAAGTAAAAGTGATATCCTGGTCCCAGGAAGGAGCATAATCCCATCTCCTTACCCCCTTCCATGGTACCAAAGGCAGCAAGGACAAGACAGCCCATTTTGTGGCACTCTGGAGGGCATGACACTCCAACCAACATGCAAAAGGGAAACAAAAAACCCCAACAAAGGCTGCCAGCTGTGCCCAAGGCCCTGCTGCTGGCATGAGCTGGCCTCCCTCTGCTGCCAGGAAAGAGAGGCAAGGGAAAAAAGTAGTGAAGCTCTGCCAGAGGAATTTCATGCACTTTAATAGAAGATATGGAAATCCAGCACAAGGCAGAGGACATCAGCCCCAGCTCCTGGGCCAGCAGTACAAGCCGGTCTGTGACTACTGCTGCCTGGACAGGAATGCCAACCATGCTGTGCCATGGGGCACAGGCACAGCTGCCCTGGGAACAGGAGCCCCAGAGGCAGGGAAGGAGGCTCAGCCCTTGCCTCAGATTCACATGTAAAATTAATCTCTTACTTCAGCTGTGGGTCCCAGAACCTGCTCTCTTGCCCCATGGCAAAGCTTGTAGCATAGCTCCATACTGTGACTATCTACATTGACCCCTAAAGTCTCCAGAAATACCATCAGAAGAGTCTCAATCTCAGAAGGGGCAAGGGGAGCCCTGTCTCTACTCCAACTTGGATTTCTCCAGGATAGTGCTGCATCAAGTGCAGATCCTTTGCAGCAGAGCCTCCATAGTGCAGCAACCAGAACAGTGTAAAGATGAGCACTGTCATACATGGGGAAAAGTGCAGAGTGGTTCAATGGGAAGACACAGCACACTGATGGGAAGCACCTGCTAGTGCCCTGCTTCCAGGATTGACAGGATACGACTGATCAGACACTAAATCAAGTCTGCCAGACTGCTGCCTGGACTCAGGTAGCAGGATACGACTGATCAGACACTAAATCAAGTCTGCCAGACTGCTGCCTGGACTCAGGTAGCAGGATACGACTGATCAGACACTAAATCAAGTCTGCCAGACTGCTGCCTGGACTCAGGTAGCAGGATACGACTGATCAGACACTAAATCAAGTCTGCCAGACTGCTGCCTGGACTCAGGTAGGGCTGGGGGCTGTTCTGAGGGAAAAGGAAAAGAGCAGTGTCTGGTCCCACTGCAGGTAGAGGACTAGACCAGACCCCTTCATTCTGCTGCTTCACCCACCTGCCAAAAAACAGCTAAGGCTGTAGACTTGGCAATAGCAGAGACAGGACTCTGCTGCATTTGTTGCCTAACCACAGAGCAGGGCAACAGTTGCTTTGCCTTCCAGCCTAGTCCAAGGCAAGCACAATCCATTTCTATGCCCTTTCAGAGGCCAGCTACGACACAGAACAGCCCATCCTGTGCAGAGATCTTTTTCAGGTTTGGCTCCATTTCCCAAGCAAGGTGACAGAAGCAGTTTCTTCTTGACCTCCATTTTTCCCTAGACAGCCTTAGAGCTGCTTCAGAAGCCAGTTATGCTCTGGGTACTGGCAGCTCTTTGGAAGAGAGTGCCAAGGCCTTGCAGCACAACCCTCTGCCATCTGCCATCATCTGCATGCCCAAGAGGGATCAATCACTAAAGCAGAGATAGCTTGCACCTGTGGCTGAAAGACTGAACAGCCCTGCCCAAGCAAAAGCATCCTGCTCTCTGATGGGCCTTCCTCCCTGTTGCCCCAGGGAGCAGCAGTGCTGTGTCCCCCCTCTCCAGACACCTTCTGGCCATGGAAGCTCTTGAGACTGCAGCTCCTCCAGGAAGGAATGTGTGGCTTCAATAAGAGAGGATCAAACCCCTCAGAATCAGACTCACCTTGCTCATCTCCTCTCTCTCCTCTGCATGCATCCAGATTGGCTTGTGTTCATCTGTGTGGGCGAGAATGCAAAACAGGTCCACTCACCACCTCCCCCTGTTGTTCTGCCTCCTGCACAGCCCCGTACTGTCCCCAGAACTAGCATCTCATCAGAAGGCAGTGACAAGGTTTCCAGATCCCCCTGGTGCCTGGCCCAGAGTCCCAGGAATGGCAACTGACATTGTAAGCACAGGACGGAGGAAGAAAGGAACAAGTCCTTCCAGCAGAAGTACATGTGCCAGGTGCACAGGAGGAACTTCAACCTATGCCTGGGAATGATTGTGCGATTTACTATTCCCAACCCAGCAAAGACTAGGCTGAAACTTCTCAGATGAGAGCAGGAACAGCATAACACACTAGAATGGCAGCATCTCAAGGGCTGCCCAAAGAAAGGGCCTGCAAGGCATCCCATCCCTCTGTCTGGGCAACACCAGAACCAGCCAAGTCCAGGCTGAGAGCCAGGAGACCCCTCCCCAGCCCCAAAGGCTTCTGCTGTACAAACCATCCACAGAGCCAAACTCCTTCACATGAGCACGGGTAAGGATCTCCTTATACAGCACCTCTGCATCTTTGTATTTGCCTTGCTTCAGGTAACAGGAAGCCTGCAATCAAAATAAAACAGCTCCAGTCCCCCTAAGAAACACAGATTATATCTGCCTACCTCTTGCAGCTCTCTCTCTCTGTGTTTCCTAAGCACTAGGCAATGCTCACTTCTTCCATGGCACCCCTCCCCAACACCACATGGCCTCTCCCAAGGGTCTCACCAGGTTGTTCTTGGTCTTGGCCACATTGGGGTCATCAGGACCCAGGCAGCTCTCGTAGATCTCCAGGGCCCGGCAGTAATAGTACTCCACCTCATCATACTTGCCCTGGTTCTGGCACAGCAGGGCTAGGTTGTTTAGCTGCTTGGCCACATCAGGATGGTCTTTGCCTAGAACCTGAGTGAACAAAAGGAGAGAAGCCACAAAGACTGCAGTGGACTCCTGGAGTTAGTAGACACTGTAGTCCCCCCACCACATGCCCATGTCAAACAAAAGCCAAGGACTGGGGAGGTAAAGAGGAGAAATTCCAGCTTCCACCTCCTGGCAGGCCTCTCTAGGGCTGCAAACACTGGATAGACAGGAAAGGTGGTAGCAAAATCAGCATCTGGAGAGACTAGGTAGGCCCTGGATCTCCCATGTGAATTGAGGCAAAGGCAGAAAGCCCCCAGGGAGAGCTGAAAGGAGAAAGAGCGTGGGAGACTGGTACCTTCTCACGGATCTCCAGGGCTCGCTTACACAGTGGCTCTGCTTCTTTGTACTTCCCTCTCTTGCCATAGAGAACAGCCAAATTGTTCAAAGTTGCTGCCACCTACAGAGACATAAGCTTCTCTATGAAACAAAGCAAATTCCAGTGGGACCAAACAAGGGGCGCAAGTAGCAGTTAACAGTGACTGTCCCATTTCCTCCATGCCTGCAGTACTGCTGCTTCTGAAGAGAAGGAGGTCCAGAGACAGAAGGATCCTGCCTATAACGCAGGATCCAAGAGAAGCCAACTCCTTACAGGACACACTGAACCAGGCAGCAGGAAATACTGAAGCAGTAAAACGCTGCTAGAACAGTGCCCCATTGGCACTCAAAGGTGAAGGAAGTGACAGAAGGAGGAGGGAGCCACTCACCGCTGGGTGGTCTTTGCCTAGAGTCTTCTCACGGATGGAAAGAGCATCATTCAAGAGGTGTGCTGCTTCTTTGTATTTATTCTGATCCCTGCGGTGCAAAGTCAACCACTTATTTGGGATTTGGACACCACAGCCCACAGCAAGCAGCACTATGAACAGTCCTCCTTCCACACAGATCCAGCCCTCATAGTCCTTTCATTTCTCCATTCCTCCCTACTTTAGACAGTCCCCAGTTATATTTGGGAGTTTAGCAAATCAAATACCTCATCTAGGCCAAAACCTTTTTGAAAAGCAGACCACCGGAAGCTGGGGGGAGCCCCGTGTCACCATAACGTGCTGTAAAGAGAAGATGCAGAAAGCTGTCCTGGCCCAGTCCAGCCCTTCCCACCATGCTCACCTGTACACTAGTGCTAGAATGTTGAGCATGGTAGCCACATCAGGGTGATCATGGCCTGATGTCTTCTCCAGGTCCTCCAGTGCCTGCTTGCAAAGCGGCACAGCCACCTCGTAGCGTCCCTGGGAGGCGTACTGGATGACAAGGTTGTGGAGGGTGCGCAAGCGTGCAGGAATCTCATAACCTCCCTGCTGGGCAGCTGCCACAGCACTGCTGTGCTGGTGGGGCACTGTGGGCACAGAGAAATAAACACAGCACAGTTGGCCTTGCACGCTTGAGCAGAGACAGGCAGCAACCGTGCACGAGCAAACACTTACATCCAGGACCATGGTCCTCCTCCTCATTCGGGAATAGGTCATCCAGAGAGTCCTTGGTGGAGTCACCCTCCTTCTCCTCCTGAGAGGATGAGAATCACAATATTGCTGGTTCTCAGAAGAGACAGCAGCAGCCTGGGCTGAGTCAGTTGCCAAACCCTCAGCCCTTCTGCAGTCCGCCAACACACTCAATTTCCCCTGTTGTCTCTGCCACCATCTTCCCCCCACAAAACAAAACCCAGAGACTCTGCCCCATGCAGGCCCCCTTCAGTTACAGGCACTGCTGTGCATGTAGCTGGGAAGGGGCAAAATCCAGGGCAATGTTATCACACCTGGGCAGTGCTCCTGGTCCAACCTCCCAGACCCACAAAAGCAGCTGCTCAAAAGGACTGGGGCATACCGAAGGCGAGACATCCTCATCATACTTCTTCAGCTGGTTCATGAACTCAAGGTGTTTCTTCTCCTCCTCCAGCTGAGCCACAGTCTGTTCACTACGCTGCAGCTTCTGCTGGGTGTTGGCAAGCTCATCACGCAGCCACTGGTTCTCCTGACACAGTCTCCGCACCTGAGCGCGCAGCTTCTGCTTCTCTGACTCCACAGCATTCAGGTGGTTGGACAATGCCATCATCACCTTGTTAAGAGCCTCAGTCAGTACCAATCACAATCTGGTATCCCCCTCACATGCATGCTTAGGGTCCACCCATGCAAGCCTTCTACACTTAGCCACTTCCTGTCCCTGCAGCTTACGGGAAGTGGCCACATGCCCACCTTCCTCTGTCAATCCCAGATAACACCTAGGGAAACACCCACCACTCTCACCTGAGCTTCTCCAAGCCCCAGTTCAATCATCTCCACTGACTTGCGGAGCAGGTTGGATTTCTCATGCACAAGATTGGCTTCTTCATCTTTCTTCAGGCACTTGATGGTCTCCAGCAAGCTGTGCAGGATGGAGTTGTGCTCATTCTTGAGTGCTTCCAGCCCTTGCATTACCAGCTTGGTGTTGGAAATTATCTCCTCTTGGCTCAGCTTGTCCAGTTTCTCCTCCCTTGGGTACACCATGGTGGACATAGTCCTGCTCCTGCAGCCCTACCCAGAGACCAAGACAAAACCTGAGTGCCCCAGGGCTGTTTCAGAGTGCCACAACCAGACACAAATATCACAGCCTCCTTCAAGCAGCCAGAGACAAGCATGTAACTGGTTGGCTACTCTAAGCCCTTCTCCTTCATTTTCCCCTCTCCCTTTGGCAGCAGGCAGCTGTCAGGGCACATGCCTCTGCTTTTGTGACCTGGAATGCTGGCAACCACTGCAGGTGGCACTCGTGGACTGGAGACAAAAAGGCTACAACCAGTACTGACCTCCAACACCCCCACACTCCCAGCGGGAGGAAGGCTAATTTAGCTTCCATTTAAGAGCAGAGATTTGTGGTTGGCAGCTGGGGTTGCAATCCATACACCTTCTGCCCACAGACCACTGATGCAGAGAGGCTGTCAGAGCTCAGCACATCTGACTGCAGAAGAAAAGGAACAGAAAGCAAAGGAAAGCCAGCTCAAAGCTTTCTGCTTTCTCAGTGGAAAATCTCCTGGAAAAGCATCTCATAGACAGGGAGGCATCAGTGGCATTGCTGTGCCAAAGTATTGCCTGACCAGAAGAGTGCACCCTGATGATCCCAGCCTCAGCACAGAACTGCCCTTGTGGTGCTAAGGGACGTGCCACCAGCAGGACACACCACTGCCTGCTTGGGGAAGCTCATAGGCATCAGCTGCTACAGTCACACTAATACAACCCTATACAGGTGTCAGCTTGAAACACCAACAGCTTTTCCATCTTCATTCACCCTGCTGCCAGTCCAAGGACTCCTCAGGATGGCATACCGACCATGCTCCTTCCCTGCCCTGTTCCTCCTAGACATACAGTGGGAGAGTACCAAGCCTTTGCACAGGGACACCACGTGCTACAGCCCACAGTGTTAGTGCGGCTGCAAGATCCCTGCATAGGAAGTCCAGGAGCTAGGGAAACACAACAGGCCATAGGGTGAGAGACACAAGAGGCAGGCAAGACTCCTTACAGCAGGCTGAGTACCCTGCCTGCTCCATGACTCACTCATTTAACCCAGTCCCAGTCCAGCCCTCCAGACAGGCCAACCCAGCAGCCTCCTCACATTACTCAACAGTAAAGCCACCACTCACTTTGCTATCAGGTCACTCCAAATCCAGCCTCCTGCAATGCCCTGCACAGGCAGCACCTGCCTAGCAGCACCTTCTTGCTACCTGGAGCTGCCAGAGGGCTCAGCAACCTGAGTGCCCAGGGCCCTGCTGCCAGGAAGCTGGCAAATGGCCCAGAAGCTACACAGGAGGACGTGAGGGAATTGCTGTGACAGATCTGCCTTTGACCTCCTGCAGGTCCCACCTCTGCTTGGTTTGAGCTCTTTGCTTGGCAGCTGCCTTGTGCCTGATTTACTGAGAGAACAGAAACACTGCCCCAGGTACAGGCACAGAGAGAGCAGAGCTTCTCTTTTCTGGAAGGGCTCCTCTTCTCACCTCTGCCCAGGGCAATCCTGCAGTCCAGCTACCGGGAAGCTACTTGGTAATGGGCCCCGAGCAATTGAGAGGCCCAGCTTCCTCCTCACTGCAGCACTTAAAGTGAAGATGATGAACAGCACTGGAACAGTTGTTTTAAGCACATACAGCTCACTATTAAACCCACTTATTTTCTCCTCTTTAGCCTCACTCTTCCTCAAGCTGTTTTACAGGCCTGAACTCTCCTCTCAACTCTTCTTTGGTTTCTGTTCCAATGATTACATCCATCCCTCAGGAAGGGGAGCAAACCCTCCAAACACAGTGGAGACCTTACTGAACCTCAGCAAGGCAGAAACACTTCATGTCTTTTGAAGACTGGGTTTCTGTTCACACCTCTGAACGAGAACTGAGTCATCCTCCCCCACCTACCCCAAAGTCACAATGCTGACTTCACATTCACTTCATGATCTAGCATCAGCACCAATTCTGAGTCATATTTCACTGTATCCTTCACTTTTGGGTATCTGTCATGTTCCACATGCAGTTACCCTGTGCATTGGGACTGAAACAGTCTCATCTGGACCATAACTTATGCCAGTTTGCTTTAGAGAAGACCATATGCTAAGAATAGCATGACAAACCTCATTAAGGTCAAGATAGAGGACATAGACTACTGTTTTGAAAGGAAAAATAGGTCTATTGAGAGTTGGCTGCCACTCATATCCTGTCTTCCAAACTCACTCTCCAGAAACTGGCAGCTAAGCATTCTGATCAACAATTCCCCTGGTTATTCTTTTTCCCACCTTTATAACACATCTGGAGTGTGATCAAGTGCAAAAGCAATAAGGGAAGCAATGCTTGGGACACAACAAGATACCCAGGAATGGCCTCATACTCAACATACAAAAAACCTAGAACTCTGCTCTAAAACTCACACAGCTGGGCAGCACAAGTCCCTCTGGGTACTGGGCCAGCTGTGAAATGCTGACAGTTTTCACAGCAGCATCACCTGTGTTCATACAGAGACCTCACTGCCATCTTTAAGAAGTACAATACAAACATATTGGGAAGAGGAACATATTATAGTATAAAAAGCCACCAGAGCTCACACCTTGCTAGGTAACAGAGTCAGGCAGACAAGACCCAGATCCATAGAAAATCAGCCTCATTAATTCCACTGTACACAGAACTACTCCTCAACTGTGAAACTGCTGTGTGTTAAACCACTAGTGCCTCTTCTACAGCAACATTCTTTCTTCAGCCCTTCCAGCATTTCACAGTCCCCACTGTCAAATTGTTTTTTGAAACTAAAGATTTCAGACTGAGAGGGGAAAATAACCAAAACATCCTGACCCACAGCATATCAGACTCATCCTACCCTGCAACTACATACTCAGATCCTCCAAGGCATACCAACACAGGCTTTTATTCTCTGAGCAAACATCTCTACACAACCTTGGCCCTTCACCCCTAGGATGACATCCCAAAAGCACAGCTCTGCTAGGTACCAACACGTTTCCAACGTTCAGTGGTGGACAGGGGATTGTCCAGGCTGGACAGAGGGTGCAAAACCTCAACACACAGCTGCTCAACAAGAAAACAAACAGGAGATTGCAGGGAAGTCATTTAAATGCTGCTACCTCTTGTACAACCAAGAAAACCATCAAACACTGGTGGTAGCTGACTTATCCTTCCAGAGCAAGAATTCTCCCCTTATTTCCAGTTCTCCGCAGTAATGGCAGGTCTACACTCAGTGCTCAGCCCTTCAAAGAGGAAATGCTCTCTTATGGCAGCCAACGCCAAGGTCAGGCAGGCTAAGGTTGCTGTACATGCACTCTTCCTACTCCTTTGTATTCAGTAAAGGGCACTGAGTGTCCTTTAGACAGGCAGAAAACATTCGGAGGTTCCTGCAGAGAGGATGGGAGACATCATAATTTGCCTTTTGCAGGGTGGGGCTCAGACTGGAATAGGAAGAAAGAACGCTTTTCCAATGAGCTCCTTGAGAGATGGAGTGCTCCATTCCTAGCTTATCCTGCTGCAGTCCTCACGGACCTGCAGGTGTCACAGCCCAGGTCTCCACTCGCACGTTTCCGCTCTAGTTGGCATGTCTTCCCTATTTACAGCGAGCTGCTAGAATAGCCCGGCTTTCCGACAACACCCATCTCATCTCCCCTCTTCTGCTCCCATTTGGAAGACAGGGAAAGAACATGCATGCACTGAGCTTTGTGGCAGCTGCAGCAATCAGCCGGGAATCCATCAGCAAGTACATCCTGCCAGGCAGAAACCTTCCTCCTGTATTCAAGCGCATAACCAGGAAATCACTAAGCATCAGCAATTTCAGCAGCTCATTTTTCTGCCTCTCAAAACTGCTCCCACATGCAAGACCTTTAAGAGGAAAGAGGTGGAAGCTTCACTGCTTCCATCTTCAACCCACAACAGCTACAAGGATGCCAGATTAAATGGTTCCAAGTGAATCTCAAATCTTAGGTTATGATGCCTAATGTTAGAAGGCTTATGGGGGCGAGAGGGGAGAAGCACTGGGGAAATCAGGAGTCAACTAGAAGAAGTCAGATTTCAGGTCTAAGCACAACTCAAATTCAGTTCACTGCACCCCTGCATGTCCCTGGACTCATGTGAAGCATGAGGTACCGTCCCAACTTGCACAAGACAATAACTGCAGCTTCCTTCAAACTACAGATGGTCTGCCAGCACTTTCTGTAAAGAAGTGAAACAGATTTTCAGAGGCAAATTCTTCTGCAGAAGAAGGTGATCTAAGGATATAAGTGATGTAAGGTAGTTGCAGAAAAAGAGCCAGGTTCTGGAAAAAAGCTTCTTGTGAAAAAGAGTAAGACGCACAGCAAGAACAAGTGACCACATTTGGGAGACAGATAGCAATGGTAGCATTTAGAAATGGAAGCACAGGGCTTAGTCTTGCTTCACCATAATTATCCCAGTCTCATGCTGTGAGACATACTTTCACTACCTGGGAAAACAGCAAGGTTATACATTTGGGAAGCAAAATGACTTGATAAAAGCAGGGAGGGGTGTTTCTTTGTCATTTTGTTTGTTTTTCTTTGGACCTCTGCCAGCTCATTACTATGGAACAACAAAGGGTCTCTGGAATGACTGGTTGACCTCCAAAGAAGCTAGAAGCGAGACTGCAAATACAGCAGTGAGTCTTTACTCCTAAGGGACACTGCAACAAAACCCTAATACTTTGGATGCTGAAAAGTAATATAAAAGCAGTAAAAAGCAAACAGAGTGACTAAGTTGCAACCATCACAGAGGCTGTGTCATGAGCACAAGTTTTCTTCTTATTTTGATACCACAGTGTCAGAAAGCAAACAGACTGTAGGAGATTACAGTCAGTTGCACAGAGCCTCTGAGGCCTCCACTGCACAGCCAGGACACACTGACACTGCCAGGAACACTTGCACACGGACACACACCACTGCTAGAAGAGCCACTGTGCTCCACGTCACCACCCCAGGCCACCTGGAGCAGAGTCACAGAAAAAGGAGAAACCAGTGCTGCTGAGCTGCACATCCAACAGTCGGCATTGCCAGAGCTGCTCTAATACAGGCAAAACAAGAAATGCTGAGGTTCACGTGAGGCACAGAGCAGGAAAGACGCTCTGTGATGCTTGTTACCATTGCTAGAAATGTCTGCATGCTCCCTTAGAGCCACTAGGAACACACAAAGAGGAGATCAGGCAGGAGTTACCATCCTGGGAGTTCATACTAAATGTATCTCTGAGCTGCAATCACAAAGTCAAAAGATGTCATTCAAACTCTAATGTGCATAGCATTCTGTGCCACCATTTGTCTCTGGCTAATAAGCTTCTACACCCTATTTCCAAAAAAAGGGAGACACCTAGAGCCCCATCTTCTGCCCCAAGTTCTTTCCCAATGCCAGCAGCCAGTCTGGACCTTTCTTGCACTGCAGTCTAGAGCTGAACCAACACACAGATGACTTCAAGTACTCTAGAGAGACTGTTGTGTTTTAACTTCCTCCTCAATAAGAGTCTGGCTGTTGTATTACTTGAAACGAGTGTTTAGAGGTCTTTGGTCCATCTCCTCATTCAAAGCAGGTATCTTATCAGGTATCTCTGTCTAGTTAAAGGACCATCTCCCAAAACAGAGATATGACAAATTCTTCAAACCTCTGTCCCATGACTTAACCATCCTCTTGTGGGAGAAAAAAAAGATATAAGAAAAAAAGTCTTCATCTGAATTCCTTAGATAAACTTAATGTATTTGCCTTTACTGAACATCTCTTCACGACAAAAGGGCAAGGCACCGCAGCACTAGAAACTGACCAAGTCCCAGAGAAAGGGAATGCAGTGCCTGCCTCCTTTCACAGGGAGAGTCCCTCTGTCCCAAAGCAATCCATCTCCAACAACAGAGCAGGCAGTGGAGGCAAGTTGTCTCACATTCTCCTATGCCCCAAAACTAGGACCCTCCTTGGCATCCAGGTACCTCCTCATCTGGTTTTGAAGCCAATCTCCAAGCCCAGAAAGGCTTCACCCAACCAGCTTCCCCAATCCTTAGAGCCATATAACTCAGTACAAGTTGACTGTGCTGTTGGAAAATGCCCAGCCCTCCCTGTCCCCTGGACAGGGATCAAGGGCAGGATTGCTTCTTTCAGCAGCAGCTGACACATGCCAGCTCTAGCTGACTGTGAAGCTCTGGGGGTTTTTTTCTAGATACTGGAAGGCTTATGTTGGGAGTGTCTGTGCTAACCAGCAGGCTACAAGAGGTCCAGGGGACTAGGACTAAGGAACTAGATTTGCAGTTCAAGTGGAAGGGCTCTCCCACAAGGAGATGGGTGCTGAAGGGAAAGAGCATGAAGGGAGCTTCCTAACACTCCCCTCTGTCCCAGAAGCATCAGCTCCCCACCACCTACAATCGCTAATAAAAAACACACCGTAGCATAACCTTCCTGAAACCCAGGGCAAGGTGGTGATAAGGCAGCTTTACAAGGACTTGACCACAGTGACTCAGGTTCAAACCACTACAGAAAGAACATGAGAGCTTCCCATCCCCCTCCCACTTTCCAGCCCACAGCTGGAAATTACAAGATAAAAGGTACTAGGATTTGTTCTGATTGACCAGAGTAAGGAATTCCTGTATTATCAAAGCATGATCTAATTCCAATACAAACATATACTCAGAGGAAGACAGAGCAGGTAGTCTGGTTGACTTTGTATCAGAACATTCACTTCTTTCAAGACCAGAAAGGTCTTATTGCCTTCATCCATTACTCTCAAAGAATACAGATATTGGAAGCAACAAGGCTTAAAAAAACCCCAACAAAAAAACCAACAACAGCAAAACCAAACAAAACAACCAGCACTGACTTGTGCCATTAGCAGAAAGCCATTTTCCTGTGATGGCACATCATAGTGTTTACAACCCCAGCTGCCTGAGGAAACCTGGACCTTCCAGCAGGCCATTGGAATGAGAACAGCAGTCTTCACCACTCCCACCAGCAAGCTTATGCTGGCACCTCCAGATCAGCTGATAAGACCTTGTTTTTAAACTCTTGCTCATGTCTGCAGCAGCTCGCCAAATCCATTCTGCATCTGCTGCGTCTGGGACTACAGCAAAACACCATTAAAACATGTTTCCAGGCTAGTGGAGACAAGAGCTAAGCAGCTGGAATGAAGCCAGGACAAGCATCTCTTCCTAGCTTCAGAATCTGATTGGGAGTGGAGTCTCGCACTCTAAAAGCCAGAGCGAGAGCCATTACCTTCCCTGACAGCATGAAGTAGTATTAAAGCAGGCAGAGTAATTCCCAGGAGCCAGAGCCTTTGCAGGCATCTCTAATGTGAGGGCTATGCACTGGATGAGCCTGAAGAGTATGGGAGACGGCCAGGATGCATATGGGACCAGCAGGAGGTCTGGAGCCACTCTGTGTGCCCTGGAGGGCTCTGGAGTGCCCACACTCCCTCCATGGTGTACCTGGGACACCCGCACAGACCAGCTGACTGCAGGCTGCAAGACTGCACTACTATTTCCAGAAGCAAACAGGTTTTGCAAACCATAGCAAGGCAGGCAAAGTCACAGAGACAAACCTCTACCTGCATAACAAGCAAAGGATCTGTTTTACCTCTGGCTCCCCTGTCTGGCTGGTGCCCTTTGAGGAGCTACATGGCTCTTTCCCAGCAAATTAAGCACTTATCCGGCAACTCTGCCAAGGTCAGAATCTTGCCACGTGTCCTTTGTGCCCCAAGAGCCACTTTAGTATTAGGGGTTAATGCTGTTGTTTCAACCTGGACATTCCTCCAAAACAGCAGATGAGAGAACACATGCTTCCTGCTCCTTCTGCCAATTACAGCAAAGCACAGCCATGTTTATTTACCCTGTGTCTGAGCTGGACAGATCTTTGACCTGATGTGTGCTGAACACCACCCTCTTTCCCCACACGCGGAGGCAGGGGTGGGCGTTTTCCACATCTCCAAGGTGGCGTGGCAGAGAGACCAAGGGCACTAGAGGAGGCCCGAGTGTGGAACTGCAGCAGAGTCCCAGATGCCAGCTATGCAAGGAGACACAGGGAAGCCTGCTGTTTCTGGTAATGTGCTGCTGCCTCCCACTATTGTGCAGATTTCTCCCGGCTGCCTGGCCAGAGCATTCTACTGCAACACCATCCCCCAGCTCTTCTTCAGACACCTCCTCCCAGACGCATCCTCTCCTTCACAGAAGCTTACCAGAGATTCGCCCAGCCCACCACCTTTGGTAGGGTGCACCTCTAGTTCGGAACAGCTTAGGAAGCAGTTAATTAATGGAAGGAAGGTTTGGGGCGAAACAAGACTCTTTGAGAGCCACTGCTGTATGACCTGCCTCCGTCATCGTTTCTCCTGCTTTGTCTGGCAGCAGGAGGCACGCCCGCTGCGTATCCTTGAAACAAACAAGCCAGAGAAACCCATTCACCCATCAGAACCACCACAGAGAAATTCTGCGCCCACCTGGCTAACTAAATGCTTCACAAGGGGAAAAAAAAAAAGTTTTCATCAGCTCTGCCCGAAACTGCGCATCAAAGCGGTCCTTTGTTCCAGGATGGCTGGGCACCCTGCCCGTCTCAGTCACCGGATGGGAATGTCCCCCGCCCCACGCCGCAGAGGAGCAGTACCTGGCTGCCTGCAGCAGCTTGTCCAGCGCCGGTGCTCGCGGAGGTGGCGGAGGAGCGGCGGCCGCGGCGCTGCGCGGCTCCGTGTGCCGCGCTGCCCTGGGAGCGAGCAGCGGCGCAGGCACCCGGCGCTCGGCAGCCAACCACACTGCGGCAGGGGGAGGGGAGGGATGCGGACAGGCTCCGGGAGCAGGACGGTCGGACGCTCTCCTGGGAGCGCAGAAAGCGCCACGCACGCCAAGCCCACAGCTCCCTCCTCAGGGACCGACGGGAGCACCCAGGAGCAAGTCCGAGCCCCCGAGGTGCCGCCAAATGCCGTCCAAGGAGCATTGGCCATCATCGGACTCCTGCTCAGTTCGCCAAAGCCCTGTTCCATCCCACCCTCCATCCAGTGGCGAAAGCTTTTACATCCTGTTTGGTAACACCCTTGCCTGTGTCCCCACTGCTGATCGCATCCCAGCCCCTAAGGTCAAGTTGGTGTAGATGCAGAGAACCCTCCAACTGTGTGGTTGCTTGTGCTGTGCCCACAGCAATGGCCAGATACAGGAAATCTGGGATGGCTGGAGCCCTACTGTATCCACACTGTGCAGTGTGGAGCTGGGCCGGGCACTGCTGGGAAGCACTTCAGTCTCTAGACACTTTAGACAGAAAGAAGACAACGGCACAACATCCAGCGTGGATTGTTGCTACAGCCATCCCATCCACAGTAACACAAAACTGCCGTGGTGCTTGCTTATGATGTTTTGTGAGTTACCTACATCTGCCTGAGCCAGTGCTTCTTTGGTGTTCCTGTCCCTCCCCACAGGCTCCCCAGAAGGGTAAGGGCTTCGGTGTCCCGGGAGGCACAGCCCAGCCATGTTGACACGCAGGTTCTCTCTTGCCTCATCTCACAACACACATTTCTTTCCTAAAGTACCTTGCTGTCCTCACTTCCCTGGTTCTGGAGGGCAAAGCTAGCTGGCTATGGGGTACACAGAGCTATGGCACAGTTACATGTCACAGAAGTTACACAGCAGGAGTGCAAACTTATATTATTTGTGCTACAGTGAAAGCCATTCCCGGCAGTGAAGACACAGACTAATTATAGAGCAGTGAATCCCGCAGTCTGTGCCCACAGCACCCTGGAAACAGCCATGGCTGGAACTTCGGGCTGACCCACCGTTACTATATACACACTCCTCCCTCGGGGC
This sequence comes from Atrichornis clamosus, assembly GCA_013400975.1. Taxonomy (NCBI): domain Eukaryota; kingdom Metazoa; phylum Chordata; class Aves; order Passeriformes; family Menuridae; genus Atrichornis; species Atrichornis clamosus. The sequence goes on from WBMZ01015134.1 coordinate 31,640, forward strand.
TAGGGGCCTCCGTGGCAGTCGGCCCTGCCCGCGGGGAAGCCGGGAGCGCCGAGCCCGCGTACCGGTGCTGCCCGAGCAGGGCAGGCGCCGGCCGGGCTCCCGAGCCAGCGGCTGCCCTGGTGCTGAAGGCGGCTGGTGCCGCAGGGCGTGCCTCGCCGGCTCCAAAGTCCGCAGAGACGGCGCCCTTAGCGCCGACCCCACCGACGCGCAGCGTTACCGCGGCACGCCGAGCACGGCCCGAGCGCTGCCCTCGCCCCCGCTCCTTCCGCTGCTCCGGCGGCCTGGGCGCGGTGCCACGGCCCCCGAGCCGCGCCAGCTCCGGCCCCGGTACAGGGACCTCCCCAGCTCCCCGCAGGGGTCCCACCGCGCCCCGCGGCCGGCGGGGGAGCACCGCGCCGGGAAGGCCACCCTGCTCCGGCCTGCGCCGCCAGCCCCCGCGTGTCCTCCCCCCGCCAGGGCCGCCAAAGGGAGCGACCGAGCCCCATAAACCCGCCCGTCCAACCTGCTCTGCGCGAGACCTCGATGGCGGCCCCGGTCGCTGTCCCGGTCCCGGCGGGGGCGGGGCGAGACCCACGGCCAGCACCACCCGCCCTCTCAGCGGCGCAGCCCCTTCAAATCCAAGATGGCCGCCGCCCCCGCCCCGCCGGCGGTCGTGCGCCACCTGGCGGCGGTCCCACCTCAGGCCCCCGGCGGCCCCGCCCCGTCCGGCGGCCCCTTCCCGCGGCCATGGCGGCGC
>WBMZ01015135.1:0-32431 GCA_013400975.1 Atrichornis clamosus
GGAGCGTGCGCGCGCGCGGACGGGCACGCGCTGGACGAGTGGGTAGGACCCGCCCCGCGCGCGCGCGCGCGCCCGCTCAGTGACGGGTGGGCGGGGCCGCGCGCGCTGTGGTGGCCGCCGCCATCTTGCGGTGGCAGCCTGAGGGCAGTTGGAGGGAGTGGCAGCTGCCGCGTCCCCAGGTCTGGCCGAGACCAGGGGGGGCTGCATGGAGACCCCGTAGGGATGGGGTCTGTGACCGAGAGGGGTTTGTGGGGCGGCCTCTTTAAGTGCTCAAATAAAAATACTTCTGCCAACACTGTGTTTCCTTCTGCCACCGCAGCAGCACCAGACCAGCCTTCCCCAAACCTGCTCGGGGTGACTGCTGGCAGCCCACTGCTCTGGGCTCCAGACACTACTATCTCACCGAGAATCCTCTCCCTGAACTATGGCTCAATGAAGATCAAACCCAGGCTGAAACCTTTAGTTCTCCATAAATACTTAATTTTTTTCTCTCCCAGGGCAGCCTCTGCCAAAACAGGTGTCAGAACCATTTGGTCAGAATGTGGTTTCAGTTTTAGATGCTCTATTTTCTCACGTGCAGCAGCCTGGTCAGGGTGTTGGACTTCAAATTGTTACGGGAATAAACGGCAGAATGAGTCTGTGTAACCAGCTGGGGAGTGCTCAGGAGTTTGGGAATTGCCTCAGGAGAGAACTGCTCTAGGAGATTTAGGCATTGATCCTGTGCTGTTCTGGGAGCCTGTCCTTGAGAAGTGGGGGAATTGGGAAGGATTCAAATGATGATTCAGACTCAAAAACCTGCCTTAAACTGATACACAGAAGAAATTCCTTTACCTTATGGGGAAAAAAAAGTCAGAGGTGATGTGCAGAGGCTGTGACTGCCCATGCCAGGATCGTTCTGGCAGCATCGTTGGCAGGTGGGCTCTGCCTCCGGCCAGCCAGCCTGGCACTGCTGCAGCAACCAGGGTAACAGGATAAAAGTCTTTTATCTTCCTGACAGCAGGGCAATTCCATTCAGTTAACACTGAAAGGACCATTTTCTCCTTCCAGTAAGAGCCGAGTGTTGTAACTTCAGTTTTTCTCAGGGGGCAGGGCCCCTTCGGGCTCTAACACACCCTGTTATGGCAAGGCTGGGTGTGTTTTTAAAATGAGTCAGCTATTCTCAGATAGTGCTTGTATGGCTGACCTCACTCTGCTAATGAATTACCTACCCCTCATAGAAAGTGTGGCAAACAATTAAATGGTTTCATTCAGGCCTTTCTGATTCAGTACAAGGAAATTATATTGTTATAGTTTCACTGTAGACAGGGGTGTCCCTGTTCTCCTGTCTTCTCAAGCACTTTCCTTTCAGTCACTGACTTCCTGCCCTGGTCTCCAGCTCATCCCAATGGGTGTGAGAGTGGGGCTGGCAGGAGTAAAGCCCTCTTAAGTGCCACACAGCTGGAGGCAGGTGCTTCCCACCTGCCTTATAATGTCCATGATCAAACACCGTGACTGAAAGCTGTCGAGGAGAAAGGGGTTTTAAAAACATGAAAGAACCTTGAACAGGCTGAGTAAGAGAGGTCTCACACTCCAGTTTATGGCATTTCTGTTGAGAAGATACTTCTGAACACCACATCTCATCAACCAGCATTTCAGGAGATAGGCCAGGGTTTGGTGGACAGAACACTAGGGAATCTGGGAGAAGAAGATGGGGCCAGGAAGGATAATATTCCTTGGAACTAGTTAACACTCTTGACAGCTTCAAACATTTGAACTTGTTTAAAGATTTAAGAAGTTGGTGGTAACTATCAGCAGCTAAGGAGGGGGAGGAGATCACTGGGAAGGGGGAGAAATGGGGGACAAACTTTCTAGAAAAGAGAGAATATATGGAACTTTGATATGCAGAAGAATGGAAAAGCAGGAACACTAACAGAGGGATTAAGTATTTGCAATGAAAGTGTAGAAATAGGAAAAAATAGTGTAGGAGTGTAGATGTGACAGACGGGAGATGTTGAAAGGATGAAAGGACAACATCCTCAAGCCACAGAAGCATCCAAGTGTGCTAAAGTAGTATTTATTTTAAGGTTTCCCTCTGAGTCAGTCTGTTTCTCTCTGGAATTACAGAAATTACAGAAATAGAACTGGGCTGGTTTATAATCCCTGAAGAATCGCCTGGGATTCTTCATGTGTCCCCTCAGCACAGAGCTGCTGCCTGTGGTGAAATGTTCATCCCCTCTGGTTATGACACCAGCCAAGGTTTGGGTGTGAGATCCTGTGTGGGGGCTGTGCTCCACTGTCTGTCACTGCTGGAGGGCTCCACTGGACCCCAGAGCCAGCTACTCCAGGGAATGCTGAAATGAGACCGGGAATAACAAGGCTGGGCAGCTTTCATCCACGCTGCAGATTTCCTGCTGGTGTGCTTACACTGGGATCGTTCATTTTCCTGCTGGCATGGCTCGTTTTTGTCCTGGAATCACATCACTGAACTGCTTCTGGCACGGCTGGAGCTGTTGCTTTGTTTTTCTGCTAGCACAGCCCCTTTCTGCTAGCACAGAAGGTAAATGAATCCCTGGGCCATCAACACAGAATAAGCGCAGTGTAAGGTGCCTTTCGGACCGGCAGGCTCAGTGAGAGGCTTTTTTTGGCAGGGTGGAACAGCAGTAGGTGTTGGGGTCTGCTCCCTGTAGCTGTGGGGCTGGGCCAGAGATAGAGGCTGAGGAACAAAGGAGGCCCCACTCAAACGGCTCGAGTTTGGTGAGTCAGGAATGAGGAAGTGCCACAGCTCAGGTTGAGAAAGATTTTTCAGTGCAGTGAGTTCCTGCTGCCCATGATCCCCTGTACTCTTCACATATTTCAACATCCTGCATTAATGAGGGAAGTAGACTTAACTGCAAAAATAATCCCCTACACCATGCATCATCTGCTCCAAAGCTTAAATAGCTGCTGAAAACATCCTGTTTTTTCTATGAAGCTGTGCTGGGATTTGAGAAATAGCCCGGTGAGGATTGTGCAATCTTGAGTTCAAGGCTCAATGACTCAGGGGTAGCAGCAAGCAGGGTGGTGCCTGCTGGAGGATTTGCCCCAGTCTCTCCTCAGCCTTGAAGGATCCTTGGATGTAGGTACAGTAACAAAGCAACTGTGAATTTGTGAACTGAGAAGCTACAAACAAGAAAAAAAACCAACAAACCCTCAAATCCTGAGTTTTTTAATTATGAAAACAGTGCACTAATGCTTGAAAGTTCTACGCCTTCCCTTGGAGAGCCCAAGTTTCTAGTCTAGGTTAGGACTCCTCAGTGCCACACCAAGTTTATACTCAGTGCTGCGAGGCCTTGTGAGGAGTGACTTGTAATGAAAATGTGCTCATGGAGCCTTTTAAGGAGTGAAAATTTTCCTGTACAAGGAGTTGAGCTACTGGGCAGAAGGATGGCAGATGAAATTTCGCACAGGCTCATGATTTCCCCAGGGAAACCAATCCTAATTCCAGCCATTTAGCAGCAGCCTGTAAAACCAGGATTGCTGAGTACGGATAATATTTCAGAATTATTACTGAATCATAGAATCATTAAGATTGGGAAAGACCTCTAAGATCACAGGGTCCAATTGTAGCAACTCCATGAAATACTTCTTAGCTCCGTGGTTGGCAGGAGTCAAAAAACTGTTAGGGAAGAAGTACAAATAAATAGAAAATATTTCCTGGCACACCTGCACTTGGGAACGTCACATGCAATTCCTGTGCCCAAAGGGCAACAAGGACACTCTGAGGCAAGGCACAGTTTCCTTGGGACAAGTGGTTGAATGGGCTGGTATTGCACTGGGAACACGAATGAACTGGTTTGTCATGTGATTCCCTGCATTGCAAGGTGCAGGGAAGCACAGAGGTGCTTCGGGTCTCAAAAGTCCTTCAGGAGGACTGGGCAAGTATGTAGGGATCTGTGTTGGGCTACCACTGATGTAAAATGGGGTAGAGCCAGGAGTCAGCTAAGCCAGCGAGGGGGCAGCGGCTGTGGGAAAAGGGGAGGGACAGCGGGTGCTGCTCTTGGTCGAGGTCCCCCCAGGCTGCAGGATCACTCAACTCCCTGGCCCAACAGTTATTAGCCTGTCGTGGCCTGTTGCTGGTAGTCATGCTGGGAGTTCATCAGCCAGCATAAAATCACCCCGTGGCCGTGTGCCAGTGGCTTCCCTCTGCAGGGAGGTTCAGTGAGCAGTGCGGCCAAGTCTGTCTGTTCTGTGCCACCCTCCTGCTCTGCCAGGCTCGTTACACGTGAGGCAGGACATGGCACTGATTAACAGCTTGCAGAGCTCATGAATGTTGTTTGCCCTCGGTTTAGTTCAGCCTGACTGCACTGCTGTGCTCCAGTGCTCCGAGTCTGCCCCTATGAGCACTTGCATGGACTGATGAACAGGTAACACACCCACCATGTTTTACCCAACTCACCCAGATTTATCAAGCCACAGCCTTAAAGAAAGTACACATTTTTTATTCAGAGAATCACAGTAAACTACTGAGACTCACAGCTGCTTGCCCCAGCATGGCTTCCCAAACATTCCCGTGCAGCTTTTGAAAACATCAAGCACACTTCAAGGATTTGGAAGATGCACCATCATAAGCAAAACCTGCACGAGACATTGGGATTTCTGCCAGAGCAGCAGCTCCCTGCGAGAACAACAAGCAGGTGCGCATCAAGCAGAAAGGGCAGAGAACTTTCTAGGGAACCTTCTGCAGAAGCAACTCAATGTCATCCTGGATCTTGATGGTTTCGAAATTCCGGCTGTAGCGTTTGAAGGGAACGCCGTCGGGACCGATGAGGAACTTCTCGAAGTTCCAGGCGATGTCGTTGCGGCAGACGGGGGACCAGATGATGTACTGCGGGTTGGTCATCAGCGAGGAGGGGTCGTCGTGCGGGAAGGGCAGCGCCTCTTTCAGGAAGGTGAAGAGGGGGTGCGCGTTCTTCCCGTTCACCTCGCACTTCTCGAACACGATGAAATTGGGCTTGTACCCGTTCCCAGGACGAACGTATTCGAGCATGGGAAGGATCTCATCGTTAGTGGTGTTTTCCTAAGGAAACAAAAACAAGCCCGCCCGGAGCACGGCTCGTGAGAGCCCGGCCGGGGCGGGCGGCTCCTCCCCGCTCCCCAGCCCCGTTGCCCGGCCCCGGCCGCCCCGGGCCCGCCGCCCGCCCTACCTGGTGGCCGAACTGGTTGCAGGGGAAGCCGAGGACCTGGAGCCCGCGGGGCCCATAGCGCTGCTGCAGTTCGTTGAGCTGCAGGAAGTCGCGCGTGGTCGTGCCTCAGAGCGACGCCACGTTGGCCACCAGCAGCACCTTCCCCCGCAGCGAGTCCAGCGACAGCGGCTCCGCCGCGCCCAGCGGCCGCGCCATCAGCCCCGCCAGCCCCGCCGCACGCCCGCCCGCTGCCGCCGCCGCCATGGTTCGCACTGCTGAGGGCCGGCCCCGCTCCCGCCACCGCCCCGCTCTGCCCGCCCCGTCCCACCGGGACCCGCCTCCGACACCGCCCCAGCCACCGCCCCGCCGCTCCCGAGCGCTGCCCCGCCCGCGGCAGCTCCGCCCGGACTTGGCGGGGCACGGGGAGTCGGGCCGGGTCGGGGGTGTCTGAAGGGCTCGGGGGTGTCTATGAGCAGTGAAAGGCGCAGAGCGGGGTGACTTCAACCTCCACGAGTAACAGGGAAGTGTCACTGATCCTCGGAAACGCTGTGGAAAAGCACTAAAACAGAAGGTGGTCCCAGGGGCTGCAGCCTTCGTGGTGATACGGCCGCCCGAGTCCAGAGGTGGCACAGTGTGACACCAGGGCTGCAGCATCCGCCGAGGACACCACTGCCACTGAGAGTGACTTTGGGGAGAGGAACACCTCGGGTTTGTGCATCAGGAAGAGGAACAGGAGGGGCCCAAGAAAGAGAGGGGCAACTAATTCCCTTCTTCAGTCTCCTGTAATTTTTCCACCTCTTTGAGGCTGGTAAAGTCTACACACAGGGCTACAGCTTGGTATATCCTCACTAGATAAAGAGAAGGAGGCTCCTTCTTTAACTTCAGGGCTTGCCTTTTCCCATCCTTGATTTTTCCATTTCTTGTCTTACTGCTCCAGTCTGTTTTCCGGAGTGTTGCATCACACAGTATTGACTGTTCTTTTCCCCATGAATTCAAACTGAGCTGTTTCTTGTGCTCACACCAAGCAAGTGGCCCAGCCATCCCTCCACAGGTCCTTGTGAACCACGGCCCTCCTCGAGAGCACCCCGTGAAGAAACAGGTCCAGGGTCAAGCCTCGAGGCCATGTCCATGGATTGGACCAACAGGGACTTTGGAGCGGCACAGCCTGGCAGGAACAAAGAGCCAGGGCCTCAGCTCCAGCACAGCTCCCAGGGGAAGGAAGGAGCCTCTGCTGAGGCTCCTGCCAGCATCTGTGCCAAGTGAGCTCCTTTCACAACAGCCCAAGGTCAGACAGCTGCTTATCAGTCCTGGCCCCCAGCCAAGGCAGCCTGGGCCTCCCACGGGGGGGATGCGCTCAGGGCCCCACCCATGCTGTCTGCTCTCTTTCATGCTTGGGAGCAGGGACTTGTCATGAAATGCCAGCTGTCACTAACAGGCACCACATAAAGCTGCATCTCTGGTCTGGGTGCCCAGGTGACCGCGGGATCTGGGGGCTTTGCTTTGAGCCACTCTTGGCACCTGCCCCAATGACTGGGAACTGGAATCGTTCCGGTTCCTGGCTGTGGCAAGTTTTGGGGACTTGCCCAATTAACTTGCATCTTTGGGGACCTGCACTGTGTTGCAGCAGTGATGGCAGGAGCCATTACAAGTGTCCTGAGAGAGATCAGAGCTGGAAAACGGCTGATGGAGGAGCAGAGGCACATGATCCATGTTTGCTCTTGAATAAATTGATGGTTACAGTCGACACAGACTCTTCCTCCTCACAGTGAGCCACAGCTCCTGAAGAAAAGGAATTTCCCTTCAGGGTGACCTCTAGGGCAGGGCCACATCTCTGCCACCACTTTTGACCTCAGACTGGCACCTTCAGTCCTCTGTCTGGTTCAGGGGAGTTCATCTGAAGTAAGGGAGTTTCACTTCTGCAGCCCTGCCCTTTCCAGAGAAGTGCAGGTGAGGGCTTTCCCTTCCTGATGAGCGTTTTAAAGACACTGAATGAACTTCCTTGTTGGCTCAGACTTATGGCCTGTGCCTGGACACATTCTGAGCAGCCAGCTGAACTCGGATCCAGAGGAGTGTGAGAAGCTTCAGGACTAGATGGGTTCTGGGACCCCTTTTGAGGTGACAAGTGACAGTTGTCCTACAAGGTAAGAAAATTGCTGTTTACCAGCAATAGCGGTGAGTAATCACAAAGGCCACAAAACCACCTACTGCCCTCCTGCTTAGATCATCTACCCACTCCTGGTACTGAACTCCCTCCCCTGCCCAGGGGGCTGGCTGGCACTTGGCTCCTAGCTTTTCCCCTGCGTCTTCCACAGCTCCTTTCCTGCCTGGATCACTCTCCATTAGTGCTGAGCCTTCATTTCCCAGGCCACGTCTGGCCATCTGTGTCCTCAGCTGTTTCATCCAGAGCAAATGTGGCTTCCAGAGGTGACAGACGTGACAGGAACCCAGAACTGCCCACCCTCGAAGGCAGGAAAGCTGAGGACTGATAACTGAGATGATGCTGTAGGTCAGCAAGGGCTTAGAGTCAAAGTGGGCTAAGTCACTGCTGGGTGGAAGTGCAGCAGAGGATACACAGCCACAGGCTCTGAGGAGCAGGCAGCCTGACTCCAAACTCCAGTCAGAGCTGCTCTGTAACTGTGGCCACAGCAAATTGCAACCCCATGGCCCTGCAAGACTGAAAACCCCCAGTTTCGCTCAACTGCAACATCTCCCAAAAAAAAAGGGAACTGCAAATGAGCAACTTGTCAACAGGGCAGCAAATGAAATCCTCCCGGGCAGTCCCACCGCTGTAGCTGAGAACTTCCTGCTCTGTTCAACCCAGTCACCATGCAGGGGGAGGACAAAGGGAGAAGGGAAAGGTGGGGCAGGTGACACCACTGGGCTGCCCAGACACTTCACTCTGGGTATCTGTGGCTGTAGAGGAAGGACAAGGACCAGAGGGTACAGGGCACTCCTACACCTGGCTCTGTTTCCCCTTTGGTGCAGGAAAAGGAATCAGGAACATTGTCCAAAAAAAAGAAAAAAAAGTGACATGGGTGTTTTGTAGGCCGTTATGGGATGCAGCCAGGTGCTCAAATATGGATTGTCATTAGCAACTGGACTCCCTCCTGCCCAGCCCAGTGCAGAGGCTCTCAGCAGCTGCTGTAAATACCAGCACGAGTGTGGAGATGCCCACTGCTGTTCCCTGTCCTTTCTCCCGCAGGAGCAGCACAATCTGCTCTCCAGCGTGGATGCAGCACAGGGCCCACACCTGTGTGCAGCCCGTGCTGCAGCGCTCCAAGGCATCCCTCACGGAGTGGCACAGCAAACACCCTGCCACGTGCAGCCTCTGCCGCTGCTCCAGCACAGCCCGACTGCTGCAAACCATCACATGCTCCCACAGCAACACTGTGTGCTCCCTTCCTCCTACACAGCCTCCTCCTGCTGCTCCTCTAGTCCCATGCTCAGCACTGACAAATCCAACTCAACTGATGCACTCTCATCTCATCTGAGTATCAAAAGAAGCTCCTGGGAAGCTTTGCTGCTCACTGCAGGGGCCAGGTGAGATACTGCACCACTGCTCTGCTGAATCGTTTGGACCACCGCGAGCAGCAGATGGGTATCCCTTGCTGGGAAATAAAAATAACTATTAAAGCACTTGCTACTGCTCAGCAAATCCTCTCTCAGCTTTATCAAAAATGGCATTTCTGATTCAGGCTGTCAGACGCTGGGATAAAACCCAGAGTGAGGAATACAGACACCAGGATACAGGGAGCTTAGAAAACTGCCTTTATTCTATTAGTTCTTGGAAAAATGAAAATACAGAAAGAGTTTAGTTGGCTGCAGAACAGCAAGAAGTTCACAGGTTAGGAGTCTGATCACTACATGGTAACCAAACTTACACAAAAAGTTTCTTTTTTTTTTTTTAAGTTTTGAAACTGGGTCCAGCAATGAATTTAAGGCAACTGAACAGTTCAGAAGCTTTGAGTGTGAGCAGGCTGTCTTTTCTCATCCCTACAGCACGTCATGGAAAAACTCCTCCTGGGTGTGCAGACCACTCAAATCATTCAAATGGGTCAGACTCTTACAAATGAACAGGGGAAGAGGATCAGCTGCTTTCCATCGGACTTTATTTTCAAATACAGTTTCTTAAAAAACCCAGAACACCTTAACGCAGAGGTTACAAGTAACAGTATTAGGAAATCCAATTATACAAAAAATACTACATCTAAGCTGGGGTAAATAGATTTATTTTTGGTAACATACATTTAAACTGGCACTAATTACACAGTAACTAAAAGGTAACTAACATGAAACCACAGAACCCTCACTTTTCCTTAGCTGAATGGGACTTGGTCATTTCAGAGTGATCACATTTTCAAACTAATGTTTTACACCACCAAGCCATGAAAATCAGATCTTCCTAAATGTGATAGCACTGAAGCTACGCTTGATTCCATACAGCCATGTAACTGTTGTACTCAATTAGAATAGGACGTTAGTTATAAAGTAGTTACAGACCAATCCTCTGTGTTGACAGCTTTTTCTCTTTCTAGAGAGAAGAAAGAAGAGAATTGTCTTCAATTAGCGCCTGGCATATCCTGTGAGTGCAGAAAAGGTTTGTTAGAGGAATGTTGAGGTTAACCTTGGGTGCACAGATGAATTTGATGCAGATTGTTATAAAAATCATGGTTGGCTTCTAAATACTGGTAGCAAGATGACTCGATTTTTAAATCTCTTAAGTAAATTATAGATAATGAAAAAGGCCAGTAATCATACACTAAGATTAATAAACAGCACTTCAAAATTACTCAAGTGCAGGGTGCTGCTTTGGCCATCTTCCTCTGGCCACGCTTTATAAGAGAAGGCACCCGGACTTTTTCTTGCCACGCCGGGCTTGCAAAGCAGCTCTAGTGGCCATTTCAAACACCTCCCTCACACCGTCTTTGGTCTTTGCCGAACACTCCATGTACCCGAATGCACCAATGCGGTTTGCCATATCCCGGCCTTCCTCGGGTTTGACAGGCTCCTGGAACGGCACAAAAACAACACGTGAGAACAATCCAAACCCACACCCGCCTCCCTTTTCCACCCAGCTTCCCAACAAACGCAAAGGATTTCTGGATTAAGTGCACATAATGAACTGGCTAGTTAAAAATCCAATGCCAGAGAATACAATCAGTTTTCTGATGTCTCTTGAGCTTGAAGGCTGCCAGATCCTTTGAAACTTGAGCAAATGATTGCTTATTTCTGAGGAAACATTTATGCAATTCTTTGCTACAACTGCAAAAAAGCCTATGAACAAATCCCAACATTAATGCCTCAGTCTTTGCATAAAACCCCCAAATATTATGCTATAGGTGCAAAAATTCCAGGACAGAGCAGAGTATCTGCAGTCCCATACTCAAGCTGAGGGTTTCAGGCTCAGTCTGAAAATGAGAACTAGTGATAGGCTCAGGAATGAGGTACAGCACCTGTGGTTACTACCTCAGAACATCCACCAATAAAACTGTTTCCTGAACACACCAAATAAAAAACTCCCGAGTGCGTGCACTGATGTGCTGATGTCTCCTAATTAATTCATTTCTACCTCAGGGATCTGGCTCTCCAGCACGGAGAGCAGCTGACCGTTAGTAACCCAACAAAGCCATTTTCATGGCTGAGGATGCCTTTCTCTAGAACTAAATATCTAAATATGAAAACCCCCACTCAGTTAAAGGCAACAGATACTCCCCGGTGTCTGCCATGGGTAGGTGTTGATCACACAGCCCACAGAAGCTGGCAGCCAGCTGTGGGTGCCTGTTTCATGCTCTGTTACAACACCACACACTCCTTCCATTTATTGCAAGACTCTCTGAAGGGAACCTGCCTGCTTCATTTTGGCCAGCTCTCGTCTTGTGTGCTCGTCGTTCCTCAGGTCCTTCTTGTTTCCTACCAAGATGATAGGCACGTTGGGGCAGAAATGCTTCACCTCTGGGGTCCACTTCTCTGGGATGTTTTCTGAAAAAAAGAAATAGAAGTATGACAGTACTAAAACTCATTTCTGGGGAGAGTTTTATTTTAAAGCTTTCACACGCTGCTTCAGTGGTTGTAGCTTGCTAATCCACGCTGATGGCCTTTTTTCTACTCTTCATATGGGAAGCAAATAGACCTGTTCTAGTGTTATCAAAAAAGTCAAGACTGTCTGTGGTAATTTGAAGGCTGAAGGACATGTAACATCTTGGCTTCTCTCAGCAGCTACTTGAAGAACAGAATTCTGGAGTAGAAAGTAATGGAATATATTTTGCTTCAAGAGAAACATTTTATTTATCTCCAGAAGTTAGAGATGGGCACAGCACTGAAGCCTGAGTTTTAACCACACTTCTTTTTATAAAGCAACATAAACAACCCCTCTGAACTCCCCTCTTACCTATAGCAGAAATGTTCTACGCACTGATTACAGATACACAGAAACAAAGGCTTTGTGTAAGTCATTTCCAGTCTGCCATTTCTCCCTACCTGCAGCAAATGAATTTGTGCTCATACACAAGAAACCTCCTCCTCACATCCCTACATGACTTAATTTTTTTAATGGAAGGAGGATTTGAGGGCTATTCAAAGCAAAGCCTCCACAAATTCTATATAGCAGGAAGTGCTGAACAGTCTAAAACGTCTGGCTTTGCTTTCAGAAGCTCTCAGACATTTGAGATTCACTGGTGGATGTACCTGTAGGCTGCATAATGCCTTTTTATCTTCACAGAATTCCATTCAGCTTTTGAAGAGACATTCACTATTATGTATTATGGCATGTTTTCTTGCTTGAAAGAACACCTTGAACAAGGATTTTGAAGCCAGTTTTTGCACAACAGCCAAAACATCAATTCTGCAGCTGCACCTGGAGTGCTCAGGTGTGTCTGTCTCAGGATGCTGCACACCTGAAAAGCTGTTTGGCAGTTCACTGCTCCCAGGGACCCAGGCATCCAGATACTGGTGAGCAGGAAGGAGAGGGAAGAGAATTTTTACAATCTGGGCAAACAGAGTGCTGCTGCAGCTCTCATTGTGCTGCAGCTCAGCTGAAGGGTTGCTGAAGAGTTCCTTAATGTCAGAAAACTATACACTCAAACCAGCACAAATTGTGAAACTAGGAAAGCTCCCAAGTGAAAATATATCCTACAGTACCATTTCCAAGGGGAATATATTAATATAGAGAAGTGGTTCTGATTCAGTTAGTGATCTACTTACCTAAACTATCAGGACTATCAATTGAAAAACACATAAGTATAACATCAGTATCTGGATAAGAAAGCGGTCTAAGTCGATCATAGTCTTCCTGTCCTGCTGTATCCCACAAAGCCAACTCAACCTGCAAAATAAAGATAAGGAGTTAGTCAGATCTCCAGGGAAGTTCTGATTCAGAAGCCAGTAACCCAAGAGGACTGGATAAAATATTTTAGTCAATACCACTCAAAAGGAGGAAACTACAAGACAAACCTCTTTTACAGGAGAGTTATTAGGAATTCTAAATTCATAACTTCAAAAATCAACTTATTGCAGCTTATGACACTTTTCTTTATATCCATCACCAGTGTCAATCCTCTGAAAGGACATAAAAGCTACCATCAGAAAAGCAAAATAGAAGAATCAAAGGGAATCAGATCCAAAGGGCTGGGAATCTCTCTGACAAGCATCCCAGAAATAGCAATTTTCAGTGAAAGTGGTCTAAGTCTATGCTTTTTAGGATTATGCACATTTTCAATGGGTTTACAGCTGGAACCTGCAGTAACTGAGAAATGTCAAGACTGTAATTATTTGTGCACAGATTTAACAAACCTGATTTGTGTGTAAAGCTTCTTGTTACTAAGAAGCAGGAAAAGTACTTAATGTTCTCCTGGAGCCAGAGGAGAACACCCCGACAGATAGAATTGTTTAAAACTGTAGGAGGAATAGCCAACATTCAAAACAAAGAACTTTAAAAACTGTAATCGAGTTCTTTAAGCATACTCTTGCTTGAGATTCTCTGCTGAGTCTGCCTTTACAATGGAGTAGGCTCCTTCTTTAAACTTTTACATTCAAAAATTCCTGGAAAAAAGCCCACAGCAGCTCAGATAAAGACAGATGGGCAAAACTGGAACCCGAATGTGAGCCTGAATGTGCAATGCAACTGTTTGTTTAAATTGTGAAGAGACAAAGCTTGAAGTTGCACACATATACAAAAATAATGTTCTGCATTTCAGTCAGAAATACTTCTCCTCTCAGAGTCACCTCTGCAGTTGCAGATGTGAATTCTGTGGCAAATGTTCATACTTTTACGGAGATGTCTGTTGAGGGTTGCCTCACATGACACTGCATTCAGCTTCTAAAAAAATCCATCCCCTACCATCACCTCTTTGCCTTCATGTGACTTCTGGACATTTCTGGTAATGCTTTTCTATGAAAACAGAGGTAAGTGACTGTCAAAGGGAACAGGCTTAAGCATTGCTCTCCTCCAAACTTTTGTAATAAAATTTTCTGAAGATCAAGTGCTTAGGTAAAATATATCCTCTAGTTACAAAAATAAAATCAGCTGATACTGCTCAAGCTGCTCATGCTATTTTTCTTTAGCTACTGGCTGCATATAGCTGATGGGGCATGACTCCCTGTTCACTCATTCAGAGATGCAGAGATTCAGGCAGAAGAGAATGAGGAAGTTCAACTCAGTGATTAAGAGAGAGAAATAAATATTATACATATTTCAAACAACAATCAGACCTTAGAGTGTAAGATACAATATAGAAACTATAGAACCTATCATTTGGGGGAAAAACATGTCCTAATATTAGTCTAAAAGTGAATTTTCTCTTACCAATTCACATTATCAGAGAGAAAAGCTCTGTTTAGACTGAACTATCATGGCTAAGCCCACAACTAACCCATCCCTGCAACAGTAGGAAATTAAATTTAATATAAAGCCCAAAACTAGCTCAAAAAGCTCTTTTTCTTCAATCAGGATAGAAACTGAATGGTTTCAATCCATCAGTCACTGCATCTGAACTAGAATGGACTGAAAACTGTTCTGGCTGTAGCTGAACCCAGAGCAAAGGCACATGTCACAGCCAGGGACCAAACAGGGAAGCTCAGCACCATCAGCACCAAAACCTGGCACACGCCTGACCTGCAGACCCACGGCACTGTGGTTACAATACTCAAACAGACACATGCCATGGCTGCCTGACAGGGTTTGCAAAGAGCTGAGCTTTCAAGGTGCAAAGTTTCTGCTTTGTGTGCTTCTGGAGTATCCTAGAAAGTGACAATTTTACACATCACCCAGCACCTTGCTGACACAAGTGTAGAAGGCAACCTACCCAGGGATCAGGGAGCAGCCTGGCAGCTGCCTCGTGGAGCAGGTGTCTGGCATGTCTGCTTGTCTGGTAAACAAAAGGACTCAAGAGGTCCCACAGATCAAAAACTGATTTTCAAAATATTTAAAACTAAAATAAAATACTTTCATGATTAACTTAGTGAAGGGCAACCTAAGGATGAAGCTCAGTGAGCTGTGGCTACACTTGGTTGCTAAGAATTGTGTTCCTTCAGACAAGCAGGACAGGCCATGCTGATGTACACTACAAAAATCAGCCCCCTTAATCAGCCTGCCTGTCATCTGTTCTCAGGAGGATCCTGCATGTTGCCAGGAGTGAGTATGAAAAAAAAATCTCTCCAAGAATTAGTCTTTGTTAATTACAATACCAGGTCCCCATCAAAGCAGGGACTCAATTTCAAAAGCCAGTAGCCCCCTGTCCTCAGCACATCCTTGACTTGCTCCGTCCCCTTCCACCTGCTCCAACATTCTACTTGGACTAACTGTGTGACTTTTAGATCCTCAACTTGTGTAACGTTAGAAACACATTGTTAAAGAGACACTGGATATGAGCAGGTTCTAGCAAGGCCAGTATTTTCTTCCACAGGAACATACTTAGTATTTTGAAATATATTTACAACATAAGCACTAATAAGCACATGTACTAATCATGTATTAAAGAAGTGTAGAGATCTCCATGCTATTCTGAACAAACACAAGTTCATTCTGGCTCTTAGGGAAGGGTTCACCTACCTGCTTCCCATCCACTTCGATATCTGCTACGTAATTTTCAAAGACAGTGGGAACATACACTTCAGGGAACTGGTCTTTGCTAAATACAATCAGCAGACAGGTCTTTCCACAGGCACCATCTCCCACTATAACCAGCTTTTTTCGAATGGCTGCCATAGCTGAAAAACAAAACAATGACTTATTAATTCAACCACTACAGCTTTTAACCGAGATGCTAACAATTAACAATCACTGAGGTTTCAATTAATAAGAACTTTTAAATTAAGTCTACATGTCCATTAGAGACACAGACAGCTATCTGGACTTGGGTGAGTTCAGATTCCTTTTAAGAAAAAACACTCCCCAGCACTTGTCAACACACTGGTGAGCCCAGAGAGCAAAAATAATAGAAAGAGAGGAGATGGGCCTGGTTTAGCATTTATTGATCTGTTCTAAAGATTGAGACAGGAGCACCCAGAGATAGCAAGTGAGTGAACAGCACTGTCCCCGAGCACCTTCTCAAAAGAGTATTCCAGGTAATCAAATACAAGATGCTTCAATTCAAGGGCAGTAACATTTTGTTATCACACTGAGTGGTCTTAACTACCAAGTGCCAGTCAGCTGGACTGAGGGGTGTCTGCTGCCATGTCAGAGCACCAACAGTAGGATCTCAAGGTAACCAGCCCATTCCTCAGATTACAACCACCACTCTGCAAAGGATTTTGGCAGGACACATCTCACTCCTCAACCCACTTTCCTGGGCATCACTGCTATCAGGTTAATACAGCCTGCTGTCAGCTTGCAGTAAGTAAAGGGGGCACTTAGAAGGGGAGACCCCCATGGTGTCCATACAGATCTCTGCTGTACAATGTACATCTGTACCAGGACCATACAAATCCATGACCTGCTAATAAGCAACTCTGGCCTCAAAAAGACAGTATTAAAGCTTGAAAAGTTTTAAGGAAAGCCTAGAGTCAGGGTGGGGCCAAAGGAGGTGGTTGTTTTGGCTCTGGCAAAGCAAACAAAACCAGCACTATGTATGTGCCTGTTCTCTTCTTTCTTTTCTCCAGGCATTTATTTGTGACCAATGCAGGAACGAGGCAGAGATTCAGGGAGTGACCTGGCTACAAGGGACTGGAATGAGGACAGAACCATAACTACTTTCTTCTACATAACATAAAGGCACTCCAGGGGAAGCCGCTTAGTCATCCCATGAAGCTTCCTGGAAATGGAGCAAACAGCAACGCCACCACAACACCTATGACTGCATGACCAAAATACCACAGAGGGAGCACCCCTGTGAGTTAACTTTTGCCATGACAAACCCAGAACGAAGTTCTGTGAGGATGATCAGGGCTGCTGGCAAGGGGAGAAGGCCTCAAAGAAGCACAGGGGAGATTTAAAGGATACAGCAAAAACATTTTATCCTTTCTACCTCTTCTCTTGCTTTATGAAATGAAGTTAAAAGGTAAAACTACCATCTAAAAGCAGCCTTTGATACTGTCAGGTGGTGAAGAAGCAGTGGATATTACAGAGATTCTGTACTTCTGCTCCAGGTACAGAGGACCATTTCAACCCACCAAGCAGCAATGGTTAAGGACAGCTTTGTCAGACATCACCACCCAAATCATCCAAATCTATCTCTAAAGTGAGTTTCCTCCTCCTGGCGAATATATATAGACACAAGTTAAAGTTATTTACCTTAGGAATTTGGGGTTATTTTTGCATTTGTGGAAGGTTTTAAATGATCCAAGCCTTATAAAAGTTTTCTTTCAGTGGTTTTGAATACTTTCTAGTAGTGGTAGTACTTGAATTTTACAGAACTGGAAATTATCTGTCTGCT
This sequence comes from Atrichornis clamosus, assembly GCA_013400975.1. Classification (NCBI taxonomy): domain Eukaryota; kingdom Metazoa; phylum Chordata; class Aves; order Passeriformes; family Menuridae; genus Atrichornis; species Atrichornis clamosus. The sequence continues at coordinate 17,009 of WBMZ01015135.1, forward strand.
GTACCACGTCAAGATCAACTACTAACAAGTTCTACCTAATGTCAGTTTTGGCTAATCTGTCCTTCAAGTCCTACAAAACCTCTGAAGCCATCTACTCTTGTGCTCCACAGTATTTACTATCAGAAAGCTTCCCTCAATGTGTACCCTCACCCTTCTTTGATGTAATGTAAGCCCACTACTGTTTATCCTGTTTTTCATGGCCATAAGGAAATAGATTATTCCATTTCCCAGTGCAGTTGAGAATACATGCCTTCATATAGTCTTCTCTTCAGGCAAAACAATGCCAGTTTATTCAAGCCTTCTCTGTAAATCATATTTCCTAGACTTTCCCATTGCTCCCTTCTGGGCAGAGTCCAATTGGCAGAAATTTACCACAGCGTGGAGCCCGAAAGCTGAATCCAGTATTTCTCCTAGGGCTCCATGAACAGTGCCCAGAGCTGAAGGATTATTTCATTGATCTTCCAGGATACCCTGCTGCTTAAACAGCAATCTGGAATTAAGTGTCTTTTTCTTTCTTCTTCCCCTCCCCAGAAGACAACACCACTGATACATTCAGCTTTTAATTCCTGATAACTCCCAGACTTTTTTTCATTCAGATGGCTATACAATAAACAGTTCTCTCTTTACACAGCTGAATTTCCCAATGCCAGGGTTTTATTTATCCTTCTGCTGATTGATGTTTTATTCTACCTTCAGGTTCTAGCTCTGTCCTCCACCTTAATCATAGTCTGTCAGATGCAAGTTTAATAACCATGATTCCCAGATAATTATGTAGGCCATTGATGAAACTACCCTGGAGACAAAGTAGGCGGGTGACGGAATGGGATAACTTGTCCCTCCTTGATATCCTCCCTCTTTCTCCTTTCTATGCTAGCAGCTGGGACTGGCCCGTGATCACTTGTATCACCTGCAGTAACACCTAGGGTAGGTGACCTTTTTGGTATCACTTAAGGATAACTGTATTTTTCAATGGATTATCAGATCAACTCTTCCTTTATCTTCCTCTAAATACTTCCGTCACTCAGATTATTTTTTAAGTGTTCCTTGCCGGCTGAATTTTATGCCTAAAGTCTACAAGGAAACTACAATTGTGTTTTTAAAAAATCATCATTTAATGTAGTGTTTTCTACAAATCCTTCCCTAAAAAACCTTGAAAAGTTTATGTGTATATATATATATGTAAATTATTTCAGGAGCCTCAGTATCTTTTTTCCTGAGAAAAGTCTATCATGAAACTCTCCCTGCCTGAATGCTTCCTGAGATCTGTTGACATCATTTGGACCAAGATGCCCTTCAGCACTGTGTGCTCAACCACTTCCTTCCCCCTGCTCAGGACCTGCCCCATGTGACTCTCCCCTGCTCACAGACTTATGTGCAGGAGAATCACCAGGATACATCAAGCCCCCCTAACAGTCCCTTCCATCTAGCACACTGAAAATCTAGGCAATTAAAATTCCCTCATCACCAACTTCTAGAGGACCCTTCTGGACAGTCACAAAAAGCCTCAAGTACCTTATCTTTTTTTGGTGACCTATGCCATCCTTGTATTTTTTACTTTAGTTTCACCTTCCACAGCATTACCACAGAACAATTGCTTCTGGAGAAGCGTGTTGTGTAAAATTCAATTCAGGATGCACAGATCACCACTTATAATCTCCAATTTTCAGAAACAGCACAGCTTATAAAAGCAGGGCAGACAAAGACACCTTTGAATGTCAGCTCTGACCATCAGACAGACCCCTCCATCCACCTTGGAAGGAAGTCACCAAACAATCATGTCTGTCTTTCTTATCATTGTGAATGAACCACAGAATGGTTTGGGTTGCAAGGGACCTTCAAGATCATCTCGTTCCAGTGCCCTCTGCCACAGGCACAGACACCTTCCATTAGACCAGGTTGCTCAAAGCCTCATCCAACATTGAACACTTCCTAATTTAGGAATTCCTTGAATTTCCTAATTGAAAAAATTCAGTGTACAGATCAGCATCTTTCAGACAGTTATTTTTAGATAAAATAAATACATTCCTCTCCAGTGAGCAGCTATAAGGGATGGTCAGGTCTGGCAAAGACTCAGAAAAGCCACATCTTGGTAGTACAAAAGAGAAAAAATGGATTGTTAGAATAGAGCTACATCTTAGTGGTGCATATTAGAAGGACAACACTAACAGCGCTCATAACAGTTGGGTCTTTCTGCTGCATTTTGACATGCTCTGGTTTTCTTAATCAAGTATTCTGAAACATGGAAATACATCGAATTTGTACCAGCAGTATGTGAGAATCAAAGCACTTTGCTGGCCTAAAGCTGCCCTTTAAGATGCCCATTACACACAATTTAGTACTTGCTGCAGCACAGCCTCTCACCAGTGAGTGCATGTCTACATTTAGAGCTAAAAACCTCTATGAACTACCTAGCAGGATATAACAAATAGACCAAATCCAAGCTACTACTACCTCACTGTAACTGAACACAAGTACTACACATTCATCCTTTTACACAACACAGAGCAGGGAGAGTCCAAAAAACCCAGAAAGCTGATGGAACTGCATCACTGATGATGCACACAGAACATGAAGCAAGAAATATTTTATCCCAATTAGTAGAGCAGGATGGCTGCAGTGATCTTCTAGGAAAATCTGTGCTGTCTTCTGCAGCAAGACAACAGATCTCCAATTTTTCCTACTCTTAAATGAACCACTCCTCCCACCTTTGCATTTATAGGATTCTCAAAACCAGCTAGTCTGCTAGATTCAAAGTGGAAACTCTCTCAACATGACTCAAGTGACTCATCTGAATGGAAGATATTCAATTATGACATTTCCTCAGCCTAGGCCAGTGTCTTTCACAGGTATTACAAGAGCTTTAGACATCATTTACTCAATCCCACTAACATCACAGGAGGTTACAACACAAGGAGCTCCTGTTTGCCGAGTTGCCACACTAATATCCTTGTTACATGAGGCTGCTGTTTCTAAGTGCAGTGACCCTCCAAGAACTCCTGCAACATAAAGCCCTGCTTGTTAAGGGAATCCACCAAATACTCCCGAAGAATTAGAAATAGGGAAGAATTTTTTTCCCATGTTTTAAACATACTCCCCCCAAGTATTACTGTTTACTGCAAGGGAATTTGCCTCTTCAGCATACTATTTATTTTTCCAACAAATAACTTTTCCAGCACCTCCTCTCCTGCAAATCCCAAGGCCACACAGCATGAGTGAGGATTGTGGACACATTGTTGACGCTCTGAAGGTGGATAAGCTGGCAACAAACATTCCAGGTTTGTCTGGATCTCATCCTGGAGAAAGTAATTATAGGAAGAAACAACCCTTTACCATCACATAGGTATCACAACTATATTTAATTTCAATTACCAATTGTAGCTGATATTGCCTGCTATGCCATACAGACAGATCCTTTGTATAATGCAGAATTTTGTCAAGAAAAAAATCTGAATTATTGCATATGTCAGCAAGAACTCAGCAGGACCATTAAGGATGCTGGGGTGGGGGAAACATCCTTTAAATCCTTTCCCACCTAATCTTGCTGAAGTCCTTAAAACAAAAATGTTGGAAGGTACAGGTTTTGATATCTCAGAAAGATTGCCTTGCTGCTGACTGCTCCACACAGCACTGAAGCAGTTTGCTGTTGAGTGAATTGCAGCCTGGCACTCTTTCACTTGCTTCATTTCCCCTGCATTCAGTCAGCCCTGCCCTGGGCAGCAGGAGGAACAAGAGCAAGGCTGAGGGACCAGAAGACTAAACCCTACTCACGTGTGCCCCACCCTGACCAGTCAGGCCCTGCCCTCTACCTACCACAGGGGAGAACTGACTCTGTCCCAGTCCTTGAAGTGCCTCTGCCTCCATACCTGGATTTACTCTTAAAATATGCTCACTTTGTTCAAGTCTGAGGGGGATGAAGAAAGAATTTTCCCAAAGACTCCAGGGATGAAGAGTGGATGAGCAGGCTTTTTCTACAGTTTTCTTCTAGCCATCTAGCAAGGTCTGGCATCAAAACTGAGAACTACCAAAGCAGTTTGGAGTCAAAAGCTGATCAGCCCACAAGGAAATAGTTCTGATTTAAGGGCAGCTGTGTACAGCCAGTGAAGAAAGCAACTGAACACAGAGCATCTGAGTGTGTGAAACAGTCCAAAGACCATGACCAGGGAATGAGGAGGGGGCAGGCAAACAGGCCAGGACGAGGATGGCAGAAGGATGTAACTGCTCAAGTCTACCCTCCAGGATTCCCACGTCTCTCAACAGCAGACAAACATCTCAACCTTCTCCTCCACCGAAGTCCCAATGGGAAATGTCAGCAACTATACATTCTGGAATTCTTTTTCACTGCTCACTTCTCATTAGTCAAAGCATACACAAGCATCAGAAACATTGCAGCTTGCTGCTGAAATGCTAATCCTGTTACCTTAAATCAGCTTCCTTCAGCAAATGTAAGCCTATGTGTGCTATCATGCCATTTTTCCCCACATCACCAACACAAGACAGCCATGCTCTTACATAGCAATAGTTGTGAAGTAAAAGAAACTACGACCCCAATTCACCTCTTAGAGAAGCTCCAAAGTGGGAAACAAACAGCCTTGGGACCATAATAAGCACATGAGAAAAAATAAGGAAAAAGGTGACTCAATCACATAAAGGAGTCAGATACAACCCATGTTTCTGCTACAGGGTTCCTATGAGATCCTGGAAGAAGTACATACCCCAAAACATGTTGCAAGTGACCACTTATTTATCGTCTTGAACTCAAGTGTACAGCCACACTGACACTAAAGCCAGACACACTCTGAGTTCAGAGTGATCTGCTCTTCAGACACCATGAAAAACCAGAAATCAAGCATTAATGGGGTGGAAAGAGTTCAATTACAAGCCACTGGAATAAAAACACTAAAAACATGAATGCGGCCACCTCTATCAAGGGGAGTGTCAACACATTTTACTGCAATAATTGGGATTTTCTTAATTCTGTGCAAGTTTGCCCATGGACACTTGCACTCATAAACCAAAAAGCCACATTCTTTAAAGTGTTGCTAACAAGGCCTTTGAGAAACAGCTATATTTATATTTCTTACTGCAGCCAGTACATAAAGCAGTTTGACAGTACTGCAAAATAGACCTATTTCTAACTACAGCTATGTGGGAGCAGTTGGTGAGAAAAAGCTATCTGCTGGGGTTTTTTGGGAGGGTTACATATGAAATGTAATACTTGAAAAAAGTTCCAAAGCTTGCAAAGCACAGGGCAGGCTACTGATGTTGCACATTAAATGTAATCCACAGAGAAATGGAAATTTTCTGTTGTAAGACTGAAGTACAGTTGAAAAACTGACACAAAAGGTCAGCATAGTATCCAACGGGATTAAACACTGAACACAGGTCCTTTGGGAAGGTCTTTGGACAGGGTAAGCTGAGCGTTCAGCTTTCTGCTAACAGTTCATTCAGCCTGTGTTATCTAGGCTCAAGTCTAGCATGTTTTACTAGTTTGGAAAAAGTGCCTTGCAAACAGAGCTGTACATTTCCAGAGCCAGCTTTAAATCGGGAGCAGTGTAGCTGTGTTCACCCCCAGCTACTAAACCTCCCCAGGTCTCAGCTAACTCCACAAATAACCAGCTCAAGCCTCTTTGTACCACATCACCAGAACTGGGAACAGGGTCAGCTTAACTGCATTAGGTCTTAGCAACATTGGTTGCCAGCCCCAGTGAACTTTTAATGACTGATTAATTTTATACAGTCAGTAAGTTATCCAAAAGTACAAAATAGGTGTTTAATAGGCATGGGCATACAATACATCTTCGTTAAGGACACAGCGTGTTGTTCATGCTGCCTCTGCAATGGCTATGATGGGGCAGGAGATTCCTCATCCAGCATAAAGCCTGCCAGTGCAACGTTTTGGAGGAAACCTGAATCAGCCGTCAGTATTAGATCCGTGTTGAGTGTCAGGTGGACACAGTACGTCTAATCCGAGATATCATGTGAAGTCTCAAAGCAGGATTCATCCTATCAAATTACAGCCTTTGCCCTTGCCTTCCTCTTCAGGATAAATCCTGTGTGAAAACACACAATTCATCTCCCTCTCCCATCAAAGCAGAGGAAGAAACTGCTTTGGATTCTAATAAATTTTCTTGGTTTTTAACCACCACAGAAAAGAGCCAAACATTTTGCTTTACTCTCCTCCCCTGGACAGCCCACCTGCCCTTGTTTTATAGGAACGATGCCTCAGCACTGCCAAGAGCTCTCAGGAACACACAAACTGTCTTTTGTTAAAACACCCAAACCACAACCTGTGCAACCCTCTACATCCAGCCCTGTGTCCCACAAGCAGCTCCAACATGGACACTGACCACAGGAGCAACTTGTCCCTGCAGCTAAACTTACATTTCCTACACCCAGAGACTCACAGACCATCTGTTACTACAGGTCTACACACATAAGGAAGCAGGTACACTAGCTTAGGAGTTAGGTCTCTGCACTCCAGCACCTGGCATTCTGGATGGGCTCAGGATTGGATTCCTGTGCAAAAGAAGAAGAGGAAAAATGTACAACAAGCTTCCCCCTTCACGCTCTCCAGCTTCCAGCTCAGGAGCTTCTCGGGTCAGATGTGGTTCCCACGAATTTGGTAACCTCAAATAGATTTCTCCTCCATGAGCTTGTCCAGGCTCCCTTTGAACCCATGTAAACTTCCAGCACACACAACATCCTGTTGGAGGGAGTTCCCACAGCTTAATTACACATTGTGTGTAAAGCCACTTCCTTCGAATTCAAGATTGTCCCTATTAGTTTCTTTTACTGCCTCCTAACTCTGAAATGGAAAGGGAATGAACAATTTGCCTCACTCACCCTCTTCCTGTTGCTCACATAACAGCCTTTCCAGACTGAAGCCTCCTAACACAGAGCTGGTTGGGTTTTTTAAAATTACCTTTACACCTTTGACAGTAGTGACTGTCTGCTCCCAGCATACGGAGTAACAAAGTGGTAGAGGTGTCACAGTGAAGTGCTTCAGCTCCTTGAGAGCTCAGCAACACAGCACAGCCCATGCACCTTCCAATCACAGCTACAAATGCCCCAGGATTGCTACAGAACAGCTCCAGGAGCACGAGCTTTAAATCCTTTCAAGCAGTATCAGAGAACCACACCCTGAGCTGCGTTTCAAGTGCAAACAAGCCACAGCTTGGTCATTCCCGGGTACATGTTTTCACTCCATGCATTAACTCAAGTGCAGACCATCTTGACTGTAAAATAGCAGTAACAGAGAATCTCATACCATGCTCCTCACTCCAGCAGTCAGTTACATTTTCTGCATTATAATCAGGTTTTACTTGTTACTTCCTCACTTCTTCACCCTCTGTGAATTTCCCATTACTGACATTTTGCATTTCTTCCAGGTGACCACTAAGAAACACAGCCCAAGAGTCCAACTCCTTCATGTTCTCACTAGACACAGACTCACTTGAGCCTCCACTTGCCTTTTACAGCTCCCTCTTTCTACTAAATTTAATATGAACCACGTTGATTTTGTTCTGACTTAGTTTCTCACTGAAAATGAAGTGCAATTACTGTCAAGTGCTAACTGAAGGCTAAGATGAACACTTGCACTTAAGAACCAAACTAAAACAATTAACACCAATTGTTTCTATTTCCCCCACTCCAGGCTGAGAGACACTGCCTTAATTCTTTCCTGAACGCTTTGTTACTTATTCCATTATTGTACCTGGGATTGATGTCTTAGTCTGATGGGATTATAATCATTAAGACTGTCCTACTTCTCTTTATTATTACCGCATATTAGCATTCTTTCAAACTCAAACTGCTGCAGTATGTAAAGAGCTTTCTGGAAAAAAAATTACATAAACGCCCTCCATTTTCAGGCCAGAGATCTTCAGAGCAGAGATATATATCAAAACAGAGGTGTCAGTTACCAAGTCTGGTCAGATTAGGTGTGCAGTATCATTCAACCTTTTTTTTAACTTAATGAGATAATCAAAATACCTGATTACACGGAAGTTCCCTGTGTATAGATAAATAACTGCCAAAAGATAGGAAACCAGGCAGAAGGAAATGCTCAGCGCTCTCAGAAAAACCCGTGGAACCTGCACAGCTCAACATTCAAAAATGACCTGAAAAAGCAAAGAAAAATAGCAATACAACAAAATTTACTGATGATGTCAAGATGTACAGGGAATAAAGACAAGGGCTTACTGTGATGAATTTCAGAACCTTAACAGACTCTGTGCCTAGGCAATAAAATTTGAAATAGATAAATGTGAAGTAATATGCAAGCTAAAAACCAGATTCAACTTCCTCTATGAAATGATGGACTGGAAGCTGATCACTACCACTCAAGGACAGTATTTTCAGTTTATATAGTTAATTCCTTTAAAATACAAGCTCAGTACTCTGAAGAGCTGCAATTTTTAGGATTCCAGTATTAAGAATTAGGAGAAAAGGAACAAAACAGAAATCATTAAGATGATGTAGGAATCCACTGCATGACTGCACCTTCTGATGTGTGCAGCTGTGATCCTCCCCATGTCAAAAGGCTATAAAGGAACTGGAAATGACTCAGAGCACACGGATGATTAAACCATACAACAGCGACCATATGAGGAACAACTACAGCAGAACTGGAAAACGGACAACCTGCAAGAGACGCAATCCTAACTTCTCTCAGATCCTAAGGAGCAGTGAGGAAAGCTGGGGCCTGAAACAAGCACAAGGGCACAGGGGATGAGCCAAGTAGAAAGTAAAGGCAGGAGGGCCTCCCAGCAGGACACAAGGCAAGGGCTCACTGTTTCTACCACATTTCAACTTTTTAGATCCATAATTTCTTAGTCATCGGTTTCTCTTTGAGCTCCTTTTTCCTCTCAATTATTTTCCATGATTTTGAGCTTCTGTTTTTTATTTCCTATGTTCAGTTACTACTTTTCTCTTATTTCATCTGTATGGCTTTCTTGCATTGTTTTTTAAGCGTGAACAAAACAGATGCCTTCATTTCCTTTCCAAGCCAAGTTATTTAATTCACACTCAACACTTGATAGGGGAAAAATACTGCAAAAGGAGGTTCCCCAAAAATCTTTTTTAAGCATGTTTAAGCCAAAATTTAAAAAAACTAAACCAGCAGTACGTGCAAGCAAAACTCTGTCTTAAAATTGTCACTGTGCATCCTGTTTTGCTAACACCAAACTTAGCAAGGTCCTCCTAGATCATCTATCTGCAAAGTTCACTCCTATACTGTTCACCCCCCTCTTGCTATATAATTAGTACATTAACATCATTTCAGAACCCAGGGAATTCGAGCATTCGAGCAAGACTAACTCGAGCATTTCTCTCTTGTCTTCATGTACCATGTCAAGTCCCTCTCCAAGGCTGAAGGCAAGGCTTGGATTATGGGGCAAGAAAGTAGGATTTTGTCCTCAGAATGTGTGACTGCCATTGCTGTCCTTTCTCCCTCATGTAACATTCTTGCTACTTTGCCCCCACTGACTCCATCTTTGCTATCTGTAGGCACAACGACTTATGAGAGCACTTCTCTTATGCAATACCAAGTCCCAAGATTACTTTGCACAAAATGAGATTAGGGCTTAATATTGAGGTAATTATAGTAGATCTGTGGATTTCCATGTGTGTGTAATCTGCAAAACGCTTTGCATTTGGGCCAGCTTTTTCTTGGTGTCCTCTCTTCCCAGACACCTCCAGCATGTCAGGCGGGATGTGGGGCACCACACACTGAGCAAGGCAGGCTCTGCTTGGGCGAGGGAGGTGGCTCTGTCTTCAGGCACTGGCAGCAAAGCACATATGGACAAGAGAAACTAACACTAACTCTTGCAGACAACCATCTTCTTGTACCCACAACTGACACTCACCTGTATTCCTTTCTCCTCTTCTCCCACCACAAGACATCTGTTGAAACTGCACTGGTTCAGATCAAACACCCAGCAAGCCCAACACTCTGCCTGACACATGCAGGTATCTCAGACGACTCAGACAGAGTAAAAGAAGAAGCAAATGCATTGGTACCTCTGCAAGCACATTTCCTCAGTTTCCAGCTTGGGGGTATTATTACTTTTTTTTACTCTGTGTGCCCAACAGCCCATTTGACAGTATTTTCTGCTGTGATTTCATCTGTTTGGTTCTGAAGCCACGTAAATCGTTGTCATTCAAAGCACTCTGTGGCGCTGCATTCTGCGGTCTCAGTGCAGACTGAGGGAGAGGCACCATCGGTTTTGATCTAGACCAGACTGTGCTCAGTCATGTCTTTGCCAAGCTGAAGAGTTCAAATCTTTAAGCATCCCTTGTATGGAATCCATTCCTTATCTCTGATCATTCTTTTCAGCCTCATCTTTGCTTTTCCAGTTGCATTGTATCTCAAAGTGCATCTTTCTTTGTGCCAACCTACTGTCATCAGCACGTTGAGAACTAAGAGCCATGATGCTATTCTCCGTTTTCCTTTTTTATTCCTTTCCCAAAGCCCCTCATACAAGCTCATATGATCACTGCTGAACATTAAACTTCATGTTCACAGAATTATGGCAAGCTCTTTCTTTTAAGCGGCAATAATTAACTTTCACCCCAGCAGCGCATAAACAAATTAAGATTACCCCCCTGTATTTATTTAGAACAAATTTCATTTGGCATTTTGCTGCCTGTAATTCAGTGTCAGAAGGACAAGCTGCAATTCTTCCTAACCAGCTCTTGCCTTTTCTTCCCTTTCTACTCAACACCTTTTTCACCAGCTCATTTATGAGTATGCTGAACAGTAGAGGTCTAACACAGATCCCTCTTCTTCTCTCATCCCCGACTTCCCTTGTCTGTGCTTCTTGAGTCATTCAAAATCTCCAGAAGATATAAGCTGCACTGTTTTATTTGCAAAAGCCACACTGGCTTTCTGCTACTATAAGTTGTTAGTCCATCTGGTTACCTCCTTTTTGTCATTTATCTTTTAAAAAGGCACTGAACTGTGATATCCTTCTGAACTATCTTTAAGAACTGCTACCATGTAAATCCTCTTCTATTTCTCTGGCTTCAAGGTATTGAGAAGTTACAGAGCATAATTAGTAATTCGGTCATTTCAGGCCTGAGTTTCCTTTGGAACCCTTGGGCAAGCACCATCTGGTCTTGGCATCTTGTAACTCTATTTATCACTTTGTTCTATAAATTACTCTGCTGACAATCCAAGCAGAGACAGATCTTCCAAAGAGTCCTGTTCCCCATAAAGAGAATATCTGGCATAGGAACCTCTTTGGACTCCTGGACTCCTCCATGGGAAACAGGCATTCACATAAGTCATTTAACTTTCGACTCACAGCTTCATCGTCAAATATTTCTTTCACTTCTTCATCTATTGGCCCGCCAGACTCCAGCACCTTTCTTACTTCTGATGTACTTGGAATTTTTTTTTTTTTTTTGCTATTTGTATGATGTTTCTCAGAGACTCCCTGGCAGGTCCTTGCATTTTTCATTTGACTTGCCAGAGTTCACATTCTTATTTACTTTTCTGGTCAACTTCATGACAAACTTTCTGAAGGCTGTATTCTTATTTCTAATACTTTCTTTATCCCAAACTGCATGCTCATTCTCATCTGTCAACATTCCACAGTATAATTTAAAATCCTCCCAACAACATTTCCAATTTCAAGCGCAGAAGCCTAGCTGTGCTGTGGTTTACATGGAACCCAGCCTTTCCAAACAGCTCTTGGACTGAGGTTCAAAAAATGAGCCAATTCACTTGGTCAGTACCCAGTCAAGATCCCACCATGCAAGGGCCTTCTCCACACAATTTCAACAGAGCAGACAGGAGGTGAAGAATAAAAACCCTCCAGGTGTAAAATATAAGAAAAATGAAATGTTAGAAAAGAATGCAAACAGAGATAACTGGTACTTGGGAGAGCTGCTTGTACTTTCAAACCACTGACACAAGCAAAGACAAGCTTCCTTAGAACTGTGAAGATGATGAGGAAGAATCCCTTTGTACATATCCACACTAGCGACCTGCTCCAAATGTGACAGTTCAGGCCAGGTGAGACAGAACTATTTGTGGTTGCAAAGCACTGCTAATTAACTGAGCAAAGAGACTGAATTGAGTCCTGTTTCTGATTAAAAATAACAATAAAAAAGCAAGCAGAAAACCCACAACTGTCAGAGCCTGCGGAAAGCAAAATCTCATATTTGTTGTTGGTGTACTGCCCAATTTAACTGGGTATACTTGTGACTCTCCATCTGTTCCTTTTACAAGGCACCTTGGTCATGAAAGATGGTCAGAGAAAGACAGCAAACCTTCTTTTGATTAGTTTAATTAGATGATTCACTTAGGAAGGACTGGCTGATAGTTGCGTGGATGGTAAATATCTTAATTAGAAGGTGGTCTATAGATATCTTAGTTCAATTTTTACAGTCTCAAATGCCCTTCCCAAGTGAAAACATGGTGATAGGAAAAGGACAGGAGGGGATGGACAGGGCAGTGTTACTCTACCAACTCCAATTAAGCTTTTGGTACTGTATTCACAGTTCAGAATGAGTGGTAATAGAGATCCCATCAAAGCCAGAGGGCACCCAGACACTGAACAGTGATGTAAAACTGTTGTTTAACCAATGTACTACCAATGTACTACAAGACAGTCTCTTGGGATATTTCCGCTTATTTTTGAGATGATCCCAAAAGTAGTAACTACCTCTTTTTACTTAGCTACCCACTCTTTACAGCAGAAGAATCACACCAAAAGGCAAGGAACACAGGATTTTCACTGTGCATTCAGGTTTGTGCAGGTACATAGCTGTACCCTGGGAATGAAGGTCAGCTGTCATTTGGTGCATTTATTTTGCACAGTACTATTCTGTATTACAGTTTCACCCTTATTACATGTTTTACTAGGACAGGCTCATCATGGATTAATTTAAGATTTCAAGGGCACACCAGCTGTACTTTATTGACATTCTAACTTCCTCAGACTCACCCATTACACTTCTCCTCCATGTTAGTTAAAACTGCATTTAAAGACATGTTGTAAGATAAAAGAGCAGAACATGAGAGTTAAAACATATGAGCAAGATTAGATTTAGCATAAAAGGTAAAAGATGGTGTCTGAGGAGAGACTTGGAAAGAACCTGATGATACCACAGGAGCAGGGAATAAAATGTTAGAGAGACCAAGAAGGTACACTAGGCTAGTAAGAAGGTAGTAGGGTCAAGGTCAGAAATGTCTAAGGCAGAGAGACCACAGACATGGTGTGAAGAAGAGCAAACAGGGTTGTGGTAAATACATTGAGATAAAAAGATTAAGTGTAAAACCTAGAAAAAACAAGAGTTACTATTTAAAAAATGAGGAAAGATGATGATACTTCCAAGACCCTTCCAAAATGCTTTTATTTGGAATTTGCTTATCTGAAAAGCCATCACCAGTCCTACATCCTGGTGGCGGTTAAGATCATTTAGGATGTTTTTACTGTCAATTCCTGGCTCAGAGAACTCCCCGCCTCTGGCGCTCGGCTGCTGTGGCACTCAGCCAGAGCGTGAGCTTGGTGAACGAGGAGGGATAACATGAGAGCTGCTCAGCTGAGCTCTTCTGCAACTGAATTTATTCTGCCCCTTCTGTGAAGGCGCATTCACGTCTTGAGAAATTATTTTAAACCCCCCCGTGTATTTTAGTGTTAAATGATACAAATCACCCATTCAAATTAATTTCTGTCAAACGTTTATGCTGAATATGCTGTTAGGCACTCCAGTGAACTAATTAAAGTAAAATAAGGCTAATGTTTTTCTTTTTTTAAACATGCAGCCTTGGTCCAAATCACTGCCAGAATTAGACTATATTTGAAAGAGAAATGCCAGTGCTGTGTGGCTGGACACCTGGGTAAGGCCAGAACAGGGCAGGAGGAAGGCATACATGAAGGGCCTTCAACAGAAAGCAAATATTTTCACAATCTTTTCAGGGAGGGAGAGACTTCATATTTCCATACTGGGAAAAAATCGCCAAATGAAACCATCATATAATGTAACACTCTGAGTCGCAAAAACTTAGGGCACATAAAATCAACTTTTGAGATTTTTGAGATAAAAAGAGGATTAATAAAAGTTTGCTTCTTGAAGAAGTGTACCATTTCAAAGTCAAACAGATGACAGAATTGACACCTAGTCTAAGCTCTGGGGAAAAAGAAAGCAACAACGAACTTTACATTTCCTAGGTGGGTCTTAGGGTTTCATATTCTACAAATCCTGTATCACACAGAGAAAGGGTGGGTAGGAACCACTGCTCATGAAGGGTTCCCTGCAACAAACAGGTGAACCGCACCAGGAGAGAAACAAAAGCTGGATATGAAGCAGCAACTAAAAACAAACAAATCCCCATTCCGGACACCTCTTAAAGAGATATCAAAGTAGTTGTGGTATCATTTGACTGGGAACAATACTTTATCCTGAGTGTCTGTAATAGTTTTAACTCTGCAAATCTCTATGAAAAGTTTTTGGCCTTATTTTTAAGACCCAAAACCAACTGAAGTAGTCTCGAGGTTCATCTCGCCCCTGAAGGAATGGGTTTCCTGGCAGAAAAGGTTTATACAGGGTGTAGTTTAACACTGGGCAGTTTTCAGCCCAGGTAAAGCTATCGGGACACGGGAGACCGATCACGTCAAACCACTCCCGGCGTTTCCCCGGCCTGCCCGGGGCTGCTGCAGCCGCCCCACCAAAAAAACACCACCTAAACTTTGCAGTTTCGCTCCAAAGGGCGATTCCTTCCCAAGCTAAAAGTTCAGCCGCGCACAAACCCCTGGCAGTCCCTTCGCAGGCGCCCCGGCCCTGCCCCGTGTCCCGCGGAGGGCCCGGGACAACCCCCGGGTGCGACCCCCGGTGCGGGCGGGGCGCGGCCCCGGCGGGGGTGACGTCACACAACAAGCTGCCACTCACCGGGACACCCCCGGTGCCGCCCGTGTCACCCCGCGGGCCAGAGGGGCAGCGCCGCCTCCGTCTCCCTCCGCACCACCCACGGCCGGGCGGCGGCGCCGGGTCCCGGGCGGGGCGCGGGCGGCTCCGGCGGGGGAGCCCCGGGGCCGCGCCCCTTCCTCCCCTCCCCCGCTCCCGCCGCCCGGAAAAGGCCCCGTTACCGGCCCCGGGAACTCACGGAGGGGCCACCCCCACAAGTCCTCCCCTTTTGTGCGCGGCGGTAGCGGCTACAGGCCCGGCCGGACCCGGCCGCCCCCGCCCGCAGGCCGCGGGCTCTCGGCGGGGGCGGGCGGGCCCCACCCGGCGACGGCGGGAAGTCAGAACGGGAGAAGAGAAGCCGGTGATCCGCCCCCCCGTGCCCCCCGGTCGGTGGGGAGCCCCCTCAGTACCTGCGGCCTGCGCTGGTCCGGCTCCCGCCGCCTCCTGCTCCACAGGCCCGAGCGCGAGCAGCGGCGGCGGCGGAAACGGGCGGGGCGGGGCGGGCCGTGC
>WBMZ01015136.1:0-17007 GCA_013400975.1 Atrichornis clamosus
TGCCCGGTGCGGCTGTCGGTGCCTCGGTGCCGCGGGCACCGGCCCCGTCCCGTGCGGGCTCGCGGGCGGGCAGGCGCGGCCCCTCACGATGCGTGTGGGGTGAGGCGGCTCCCGCTCCGCGGGGGCCGAAATCGGGCACCAGGTCCTTTCCCTTCTCCCCTGCGTGCGGGAACACGAGTGGGTTCATGGCTGTGTGTGTGTGTGTGCGTTATTCCACTACCGGCACGGCTGAAGTACAGAAAGTGGAAGTGGCAGAAAGCGCAGTGGGCTGTGTTTTCCTTTTTTTGCCCTCTAAGTTGCTTATTTATTTATTTATCTATCATTTATTTTGCTCCTTGGAGAAGGTGTTGTCAGAATAACCACGGTTACAATGCACTGGCACAGGTTGCCTAGAAAGGCTGTGGAATCTCCGTCACTGGAGATACTCAAAGAAGCTTGTGGATACAATGCTGTTCCATGTGCTCTGGGGTGACCCTGCTTGAGCAAGGAGGTTGGACCAGATGACCACTGTGGTCCCTTCCAGCCTGACCCATTCAGTGACTCTGTGGTTGTAACTGCTTCGTGGATGCTGCCTTTGGCCTCGACTGACCCAGTGCACACCTGTGAGGTTGTGCTGACCTTAAACCTAAAAAAACCTTAAAGCCGATAAAATTGCCAGCTCGCCCAGCCGGCTCCGTGGGTTTCGTCATCCTGTCGCTGCGTTTCACAACAGTGAGGTGTCAGCGTGACCCGCTTGAGTGTTGTGTGTTGGCATCGTAGTCGTGCCAGCGGCATCTGCGAGGGAAAACACAGCCTCGGCTCTTGCTGTGTTCTTCAGGTGACCCTGGGTGTGAAGCTGTGCGAGCCTTCAAGTGCCTCAAAGAGGAGAGAGTAGTTTAACACACACAACACACCCCAGTGTGAACGAAGAGTACTTACTGTTCGTTTCAGTTTTAATTTCTTCATGTGTGTAGCTGCATTTGTGTTAATCAGTGTATTGCACGCATGTGATCATTTTGATAAAAATATAAAATGCGGAAGAGGCCTAAAATGTTACTGTACTCCCATTGCTTCCACTACACATGAACTTAAAGGCTAATAAACCTTTTATATATATATATATATCCACAAGAGTGTAAAATATGTGTAATTCCCAAGTCTAGGAACTGTGATCTCTATATCACAGGCTGGTGTGTATGCGTGTTTACATACGTTTCCTCCTGATGGGTGTGTCTCACCTAACTGGCTAACGGCTGTGTCTGGTAGTCTTTCATTGGAGGGGGGGGAAACCCCCAAAATCTGTTAATGAGCAGGTTTCAAAGTTGTGTTGTACATACTGAAAATTTAACTTCAAGTTAAATCTCTAGGTAATGAGACTAGCAGAAGACTTCTGGCAAAAAGGAAAAAATATATATGGCTTATGTTGTTTAGCTCTGTTTTTCTCTTTACAAATATATTCATTAAGCAAAGCTTAAATTATTATGGATCATACAAGTTGACTTCTATGGGATGTTTGCCAGTGTAAAAACTTCAAGTTTGTTTGAAAGCTTTAAGGGAATGGAAGCAATGTATGTTATTGAAAGCCCTGGTGGGAAGATAATGTCCACAGAGGGTTTACTTTAATATTCCCTTACAGTATAAGTTAGAAATCTGTTGTAAGTTGTGAGGGACTGCTTTTTTGTTGTTTTGTTTTGGTAGCATTGAAATTTTTTCTAACTTTGTTTCACGTTTAATTTCAGGGAAAGCTCTTGCAGAAGGTGGATCAGCTCGAACATCACTTCTTATTTTAGTGTCTATCTTCTTGTCAGCTGCTTTCCTTATGTTTCTGGTATATAAAAATTTCCCACAACTTAGTGAGTAAGTATGTCATGGACAATTAATTTATTAATTTATTTGCTTTTCAGTATCAGACTGTAGAGGAGCCTACATGGGGATATGGCATAAACTCAGAGAGTTGTTCTTGAGCTAAGGTTTCTGTGGCACAGTTGAGATACCGTGTTTTGAAGTTTTACCCCGGTCACATTATCAGTGATAACTGACTGTGTCCTTAACCTTCTTCAGCTGAGAGCCAGAGTGTGCTTGGTTAAGGCTGGGTTCACTTTAATATTCCTTGTGCATTGGTAAAACTGGAGCCTGTCACCACAAGGGGAAATCCTTCTTAGCTAAGCTTCACTTTCTCTTTTTCTCCTTTTTGTTGCGTCTAGTACTTATGTTGGGAAGGTAGGCAGGCTGACAAGGTGGAAGCCTGGTTGTCTGACAACTTTCTTTTTTCCTTTTAGTAGTTAATCTTCTGTCTGATTGACTTGCTCAACAAGTTCAGTTTGCAACAATCCAATCCCTAAGTCTGATACAGAGGAAGTGAAGGCACAGCTGTGCTGCTCAGGGTTGCACCAGATTAAGGTGTGACATGAGATTTTGCCCTTAAAGCTTTATTTGTTTGTGAGTTGAAGTTCTGCCACTCTTGCTGCACTTCAGATGTTATGACCCCAGCATTGAGGCAGCTATTGGTTTTGGTTTTGGCTGAAATGTTGATCACCTTCAGTTGCCAAGGTTTGGTTTGCGTAATTATTTATTTTTGATCAGCACTTGGTAAGAAAAAAGATCGTGGAAAATAAGCACATTATTGTACTGAACAAAATAAAAGGTTGCAGATATCTAAAATTGGGGATTTTCTAATATAAACCACACTGTAAATATTAGGTGTTCATCTGAGAACATTATTACAACAATAATCGTGGTTTGTTTCCTGAAGCTGTAATTTAGTGATGTAGTGTATCTAATTATCACTATATTCAGCAAATAATTGTACTATACTGTTTGATTATATTTACATCATTCCTGCTTTTTTTTTTTTCTCTCCAGAGAAGAAAGAGAATGTATAAAGGTTCCTAGAGATATGGATGATGCAAAGGCCTTGGGAAAAGTCTTGTCCAAATACAAGGACACATTTTATGTTCAAGTGTTGGTGGCTTATTTTGCCACATATGTTTTGTATCCTTTTTCTGATATAAAAGGCAACTTTGATGTAGATGTGCTTCTCTGAAAAAAGAAATGAAAAATACAAATGGATAAATTCTTGATCATGCATGAAGCTCAACATACCTAGGAGTGTTTACAAAAACACACAAATATTTTTAAATCTTTGAAATTTAAAAACGTTTCTCTGTATATTAGGCTTGATCTCACTTTGGTGTTATGATAACTTTTTAAATAAACTGAATTTTGATGTACAAGTTACTGCTTATTCACAAAGAAAACCTAGACTACTGTACTGCTCTTCCTTGAGACATTTAAAGTGCCTCATAAGGGTAATTGATAGAATATTTAGCAGTGTTTGTGAAGGAAAGTATTTTGAGCTGTCTTTCATCTCTGCAGTGCCCAAATTCACTAAACCCAATCTCTGTTTTCTTTTAGAGAGAATTTCTGAAGTACTTTCTGTCTAGGGAGACAAAGGCTACCTGTGTTCTGTGTTAACTTCTTTTTCCTGAGTGCTGAATATATTAATTAATCATTAAACACACTCCTAACTGGAACACTTAACTAAAGGTTATTAACTTAAAAGCTGTAGAAGAGGTTTGTTTCACAGTTTTAAATCAGGAGGCTTTCATAACTCAGGAGAGTCAGCACTGAATGTGCCATTAGTAATTATCCTTCAGCTCATTCTTTTAAAGTGTATTTCACAAATAGTAGTTCTATGAAGAAAATGAAAATGTGAGTTTATATATTAACAAGAAGTAGAATAGAATTGGCTGTTTATTGAGATACTCTGGCAGCTGGTGTGACGACATTTACTGTCTCAGCAGTAGACTGTGATCAGTTGACAGGCACGTTACAGTTATCTCCGAACCTTGACATTTCCTTAGCAAAAGCTGTACTGCTTGTAATGGACTTAGGAAGGTTATTTGGCTTTTTAATATTTTGATCAATTCAACTTGGGTAAAATAGTGTACAGGTTTTTTTTGCCTTATAACTTTTCTGTCCAAAGTGGGCAGTGCATCAATGCCTAGCAAGCCTTAAGCTCAACAACTTGTTTGCTTATGCTGCAGAAACCTAGTTTTTGCCTTTTTGAAAATTTCTGTCTGAAATTAGTGATGATGTGTTGTAGTTAGTTGTTATCTGAAATGGCATATCACTAGTCAACAGTGTAAAATCAGAAGTATGTGTTTCCTGGAAGTCACAATAAATTCTCCTTGTCAGTTGTAGCACAGATAAAGAGAAAAACATAGTTGGCTTTTATTACTTAGTGGCTTATTTTTTGTATGTGTAATGATGAATCTACATCTTGTTGCTCTGTGCTTGAGCTTCTTGTGCTACTCCACAAATGTATTCTGAAGTAAGGATCTTGAGAGGCCCTGCCTAGTTATGATTTTTCAAATTGTGATATGTATCTTGACTACCTATAAAATTAAGAAGTGGGTAGCTTTTTTAAAATGTGTTTTTCCTTAACTAAGATGCATCCAGCTTGCAAACATTTGCTATTCCTGGCTCTATATTTCTTAGTATCCTGTCAGGGTTCCTTTATCCCTTTCCACTGGCCTTATTTCTTGTTTGTTTGGTAAGTACGAAAAGTAGTTAGAGGATATATTTCTATCTGTTTGGAATACAAGCAAGTATCTGAGCAGCTTCCTGGGGGAAATGATCAGTCTGAGTGAAACTTCAGTTTCTGACAAACAATTCAGTTCTTACTCAGCTCTGCTGCAAGAACAGGCTTACCCACAAAATTCACTGTAGCATTGGGTGATGATCCAAAACGCTAAGCTGTTTTTCCAAGTTTTCTTAATAATGAAGATATTAGAGTGTGACTCAGCCAGAGTTTCCTTTTCTCTAAATTTGTTTAGTTTTTGCCAGAACCAGTTGTAATTTCAGAACACAATTACTGTGAGTTTATTATCGCACTGCAGAGTACATCTGGTTTTTAACTGGTTTAAATATGCAGGAAGCTTAATTCAGGATTTGAAATGCATGCTATCAACAAGCTTCAAACAATGTAATGTGCAAAAGATACAGTCATAATGAGCCTTAGTGTTGAGAATGAGATAATTGAGTAGGTAGGGAGGACCCAAATTTTCAAGTTTGAATCTCTTTAATGCCATTGTACTTCTCATTTGTAAAGCTTTCACTGTTCAAAGTCTTAAAGTGGCAGAAGCACTCAACTGATAAATAATCAATGTTGTCTACTTTGCATGTTAAGATTGATCTAAATGCCTTGGAATTAAGCTGTCTTGGGTCAACAGCATTCTTAGGGAGTGTGTACATATTGCTGGAGGAGAGCCTTAATGGAGGGCTGCATAGAAACAGGCTCTAGCCAGTCAGTCTAGTTAATAGGGACACAAGGCTGAAACTAATTAGAGTTTCTGCTCATTTGTTGTCTGGTTTGGTTTTTTTTTTCTAGTGCTCAGGACTTGGAGCTTCATTCTGCTATATGCTTTCATACCTAGTGGGACGTCCTGTCGTGTACAGATATTTAACAGAAAAAGCAGTAAAATGGTCAGAACAGGTAAGGAATTTATGATACAAAATGCGTCATGAAATAGTATGAAAAAATAGTAGGTCTTGTGCTCATGTATCTAGTCACAAAGAAGGGATTCTAGGAGTATCCCTGATTTTATGGTATTTCCCATGAAAAAGTTGTTCTTAACCAGGAAGTGTTTGCAACTGATCACCCCTGTGGTTTAGCTGGTGTGAATAGGAAACCTCTCCAGTTTCAGGTAATTTCAAGTAAATGCTCTCTAAGCATCAGCACTAATGAAAGCTGGGTTTGTGTTTTTGTCTTGGAGGAATCTGTAGCTGTATATCTGATTGAAAAACCTTAACTTCAAGATGTTATTGTAGGTGGAGCATTTAGAAACTTCCTTACAGCATGTGGTAACATTAGTTTCAGCAAGTCTTAACTGAGATGAAGCTAAAGGTTTTGCAGTACAAAAACATAGTGTGATTTGTACTTGACCTTGTGGGTCTTTCTTTGATACTCTGAAACATTCAAATAATTTTTTTTTTTGCAAGTATGAAGCACAAGTTATTACTGTACTCTGTTCAAGATTTTTTGAGTCACATAAAAATGCTTTACACTTGTTCCTCATGAGATAAGATATGGAACTGTGTCTGGCACAGTTGACCTTGATAAGTTATACAGTACTATTTTGACTCTTGACCCAAGTAAATCTTAATAATGCAGTCTAATCTTGAGGTTATTCTGAATAGCAAATGGTTACTATTTTCATTAGTAGAACTGAACATGTGATTTAAAATTACATATGCAGTTCAGATCTCACTGTTTCCAGGTTAATTGGACTGTATCATGCTTATCATGCTTGCATATTGAGGGTTAAGCTATTTTATATGCAGCTTTAATCAACATTAAATATTTGTCCTTAGCTAAGATTTTAAAAACCCACAGTGTGTTATTACGGAACAATAAGAGGGATCCTGACTTTGGTGTTACATTTAAATCTGAATTTGGCTAAAGCTGAAAAACAGGGTTGGGACTGGGGTGAGTTGCCATGTGAGATTTCAGGTGGAACTGCAACTGGACCAGGTTTGATTTCAACTGTTTGGGTCTTAAGCTTAATGCAGGTCTGCCAGGATAGACCACAAGTGGTGGATGCTTTGCTATCCTTGTAACTTGGTTTGAGGTTACACTTGTTTGAAAGGGCTGATGTGCTAAAGCCAGGCTGGAAGGAGAGGTTTGTTGTAGCATTAGTGTAAGGAGCTGGGCTAGGCCTGAGAGTATAATGAAGACTGTAAATGAACTTGGAGCTGTTGTCGCTGCCCCTGGGTAAATGTTAATGCTGGGCATTCTAACGTATGGGGAGACAGGTTTTACAGCTGTCCTGGGAGCAGCCACCTGATGAAGTTCAGAGCCATGACCTGGGTGAGTTTCCAAGTGAGGAATATAGCTGTGTTTCAAGTTTGATCATGAGTTAGGACAGGCTGGGTTGAGGAACAAATTTCATTGCTAGCTGCTGTGAAAGCTCTAGGAATGGGATTACAGGCTCGCTGTGTTGATTGAGCTACAGTTAGGCAGAGGTTGCTGTGCTAAAGTTAGAGCAAGGCCTGCTGCAGTACTTAATGACTCGTGTGCTGCTTGGCTTTGCTGATTCAGACACATCACCACTGCTCTGCCGCACAGCTAGTTCCAGACTGATTTCAGTACTATTTAACAGGTGATTCACTGGTGACTCTTCCCCACATCATGCATTTTTAACTGATCTTTATGTTTTCAACTTGTAAATGTCTACAAAAGATAGGAAAAAAACCCCTTAAAACTCTAGTAGCAAAATGGTTTTGTATTTTCAAAGCAGGGATTTATTTCACCAATTTTTTTGTGTATTTATTTTTGTTTTGGCAGGTTGAACGACACAGAGAACACCTCATTAACTACATAATATTTTTGAGAATAACACCATTTCTTCCCAACTGGTTTATCAATATAACATCTCCTGTAATCAACGTGCCATTGAAAGTATTTTTCATTGGCACTTTCCTAGGTAAGAGTTGTGGCTAGTGAGCTGCCATTTTGGGTGGCCAGAAGAAGGGGTCTGATTGGCCTCTCCCTGTATGTGTTATTCAGCTGAAATCACGCCTACTGGACAGATTAATGATTCCACAAGAATGTTGGTTCTGTGCTTAGTTTTATGTTGGAGCTTATGGCATTAAAAGATTATAGGAGTCAGGGCTAGTCTGATGTCCCGGATGAGAGGTAATGAACCCAGGCTTAATTCCTTGCTTAAGGAAACATACATTACATGAATATTTTATTGGTAACTTTTCTTCTGCTCCATGACTGTAATACCTGTGAACTTCTATAAGCTCCTGTTTTGAGCTCAGCATAACTGTGTGAGGATGTATGTGACTTTAATCTGAAGCATTGTTTCTCACCTTCCCACTCCATGTTGTCCATTAAAATATGTCTTCCAAGGAGTGAATTAATAATTTGACCAATGTAGTGCTAAACACTTCAGCTTTTTTAATTAGCATATCTTTTGCAAATGCTTTTTAATCTGTTTAGGAAACAATCCAATATTTTTTCTTTATGAACTTAAATAAAATCAATTTGTAAAGAGACAGTTTGAAATCTGCAGAGTCTAAAGAGTGGAGATTATTTGCTTAGTCTCCTGTGTTTGAGTTTGCATTACAAATACTAGGAATGGTATAAACTCACTTCTTTTGAGAAGGCTTTTTGTCTTTGAATTCTGTATTTACAGCCCTCTTAAAAAAAAAGGCAACAAAATCTCAAAATTTTGGTGTTAAAAGTTGGATGACTAATTTATGGGTTTTTTTACCTTAATCTGGTTTTTCATCCTTTCCTCACTCCAGGTGTGGCACCACCGTCTTTTGTAGCCATTAAGGCAGGAACAACGCTGTACCAGCTTACAACAGCAGGGGAAGCTGTTTCCTGGAACTCTGTTTTTGTTCTCATGATTCTAGCCATCCTCTCTATCCTACCAGCTCTCTTCCAGAAGAAACTGAAAAAGAAGTTTGAATAAAGATCAAACTGGACCAGAATTTCCCATACTTCATCTCAGGATCAGCACTTCTGATATTTGTATATTTGCTTTTCTATTGGATCTTAAGCAATTAAAGGGGAGGCTTGTAATTGATAAGAATGTCTTCAAAGGAACACATGTCCTTAAATTGAAGGAAATGTGTTCAGAAATGTACTGCATATAGTTTTGTAATCAAACCATCAGTGTTTTACTTTGGAAGGTGGGTGTGTGGCTCTCAGGATGAGGGAAGTGAGAACAGAGCAAAAATTGTAATGTACACATAAAAGACAGGGCAGGTTTTCTAACACTTGCAGGAAAACTCCTTAATTATTCAGTCCAACTTTGTAACATTCTCTGTAGGCTTGCATGCGATCTGGTCTGAGTGCATTTCTCACTAACAATATTTCCCTTCTTTTCGTCTTGGGGAGTTTCAAAATAATATAACGGTGCTCACTCAGAAACAAAGGTTCTTTGCAGTACTTTAACTACAATGTTATTCTCATCCTGATTGTTTACTTCTATTTATTAGTGCTGTGTGGAATTAAATACTTGAATCTACATCTGCTTTACTTACTGGATTAACAAAGGCAAGGTGTCACATTGTTCCCTCTTGTCCTGTGTGAAGTTTTATTCTGAGAGAGGATATAGGAAGGGAGAGAGCAGCTCAGAATTTTTATCTTGGCTGGTTGATTTTTAAGTTCTAATTTTCATTTTTTAATGTTGATTATTTTGCCAGTATTTCACTTGCATAGATTTATCCTGCCAATTTAAGAAAGTGATTGTATGGTTATATAAAACTTTCAGTTCTCAAGTGATTTAAAAATGCTTAAGCAGTGTAATATTACCATTACTCAAGCAATATGTAAAGAGTATAAAATTTTTCATTGTAGCTTGATTAGCTGGAAGAAATTTCAAGTACACAAACTGGTGCAGTTCCTATTAAATAGCTGATTCCAAATGATATCCAAAGCACCCTGTAACAGCAGGCTCTTGTGTTGGTGTATATAAAAATGAAAGGATGATTCCACTGTAACTGGCAATGGGCAACCAGCTATGATTCACCTTCAGCAGAAGTTTTATGTATTCTCTCAATAAGGTATATGATACCTCCCCTTGTGTGCTTCCAGCTATTGTAGGTTGTTGTCAGTGGAATCCCATAAAACGAGGCCCTGATGAGTGAGGAACTGGGGAGCACATTGAAGTTTTATCCAACTGAAACCAGAGCTGCTCATGTGCTTTACGTTGATGCCCCTGCAGTATCTTGCTGAAAAGGGAGTCGACACATCAGCATGTGCTCCTGTTCCAGGGTTTATTTGTCTGTATCCTCGTGTTAACTCATGATCATATCATAGGTCTTTGAGATGTAAGAGAACAGTTCCATGAATGTGATAATGTGAAAGGTACTGGTACCTTTAAAGGGTTTATTCATTTTTGTAACATAATGTTAATTGACTCCTTCATTTTATCACAGTATTACATGTAAATA
The DNA here is from genome assembly GCA_013400975.1 of Atrichornis clamosus. NCBI lineage: Eukaryota > Metazoa > Chordata > Aves > Passeriformes > Menuridae > Atrichornis > Atrichornis clamosus. Next base: position 9,952 of record WBMZ01015136.1, read on the forward strand.
TGTAGTAAATATTATTGATACACCATTTGTCTTTTATTTAAATCTAGGCTGCACAGTAAATGATATTTTTTACATAAGTATATAAAGGAATTTATATCAGTTCTGTTTGCAAGTTTATTGTAAGATCATTCAGCTTCAGCAATTATTTTGTTATTTCGAATTTAGTCTAAAAATGTACTTTGGCATTTAAAACTGAACAGTGATTACTTTTTTGCTGCCATTCTAATCTCTAGAGCTCCGCTGCCCAGGAGATTTATTCCATAGTATTGAGTGTGAATTTAGCTGTATGAGCAAGTGTCCCCTGGACTACTGAGTGTGAAACTGCTGTAGATTTACAGCCTACTTTTCTGCATAGTTAGTTTTTCATGCAGATGAACTCTCAGAATAAATTACCTACTACTTATTTTCCAGTGGCTTTTCTCAAAATTTGTCTCAATTTTTGGTCAACAACAGAACCTGTTGTAAAATCCCTTCAGTGCTGTGTAAACCCAATGTTTTGGTGGAACCTTGACACTAAAGAAGGAACTGAACTATCTTTCAATCTCACATGAATTGTACTATCACTCAACATTTTCACTGAGTCCTATTTCACTATGTAGATGGGATCAGGCTTTGTTACTGAAAACCTGTTGTGTTTCAGCCACGAGACTGGATTCCCGTCACAATGACTAAAAGCCTTAAGACCTTGACAAGGTTGAAAATAGGGTTCTTTACTTTTTCAAAACCTTAGCATTTTTTCTTTAAGCTGTCTGTTCTGTTTATCTTCAGCTGTCAGCAGCCTGAGGTGGTTTCCTATCCTGTGAGGGCTTCTGAGGGTTGTGAAGAATAAGGCAGGCCTTGTGAAAAGCAAAAAAAACACTGTGCTGTGGAGACCTGTACTAGCTTACTCTTTCCTTTAGGGAATCCAGCAAGTGATCCAAGAGATAGCCATAACATTTTGACAGAAAAATAGTGGCTACCATGAAACAAACCAGGAAATCAGAAAGATGTAGCTTTTGTTTTTTTAATTGCAAGGGATTTTGAACTGTTAGGTGACCTGTTTATCTTTTGGAAATTTTTCTGGTAATACATGCATGACACCATTACTAAGTGTCTCTTGCCATTTGGTAATAAAGCTGTTATATAAAATATGAAAAACTGTATTTTTTGAGTATAATGAAGCATGCTGAACTTCCCACTAAGCCTAATTTTTTACTAACCTTTTCTAAAATGGGTAAGTTCTTAAATGGTATTTTTCATGACTAATTAAAAATGAAACTGTGGTGATTACATCTGTAGATGAGATTAATTCTGGTTTTATCCTTATTTCAAAATAAGGAGGGAAACTTGACTTCCTTTTCTTTCTGAAATTCCTCACATACAGCAGTAATTTTGAAAAGTTTTTCTGGTTTGCACTGTAAGGCAGCTGGGTCTAACTTCTAGATCGTCAAATAAAACTATATGCATAAAATGCCTTTTTTTCCTTCCCCATGAATCCCTTAAGGAAGGCCCCTATGCCAAAGTTATTTCAGCTTCGTTCACCTTCCCTTAATATTCTGTCAAGTCCAGTTTATGAAACACTTCTTTTGCCTTGTATAGACAATTTGCTGAAAGGGTAAGACAGAAGTAAAAGTTAAACATTAGAAGTCTTTCTTTAGTGAATGCTGCTATTATGCAAAGTCAAAACATGTATTTTGGTTTTAGGCAGCTTGTTCCTGAGAATTTTCATCATGTATGGTTTCCTTCTGTCATAGTGTGGGGTTTGTGTTTAGCGTGACAGTACTAAGAGGGAAATGATAAAACGTTTTGACAGGAAAGCAGGATCCAGAGTGAGTTTTTCAAATTTCCATCAAAGAGAAGTGAATGACTCCCAACTATTTTTATGACCAATTGATGTCTTGCAATGACAGACATTAGTCTCAGCTGGTCGCTTTATAGCTCCAGGTCACCCAAACTGAAAGAAGTTAGCCTTTTAGTACTGGCAATTAATATAAATAATGGCATAATATATTTACTAACAGACTGTAACTCCCCTTCCAGTTCCTAAAAATGCTCTACCTAGTGTAATAATTCCTGTTGCCTTGTTTTATAGTACACAAGGAAGAATCTGGGTCTGGATTACAAGAGTTAAGTCAGTGACTGGTATATATGTGAGAAGCCTCATAAACGTTCCTTTCTCTAGGTAGTCTTCCAAACAGAGAATTCTGCTCCTGTACAGCTGTAGGACTTCACTGGTCTCTTCATAGCCTTGAAAGGTTAGTAGGCCTTGAAGAGGAGAGGGAATGCTGCAGTGGGAAATAGCTTTTAAAGTTCTGCCTCAGAATTAAGATCTAATGTTGCAGTCATAGCTCCTGATCTTTCTTTTACAACCTAGCCCTGAGCAGTTGTAGCCAAAACCTGGAATTTGCAATGTTTACTGTACTTGGAAGAATTCCATATCATGAAGAAGTATTCAGAGCAGATCACTAAATCATTCTATGTTTGACTCCTTGTTCTGTGTTAAAGTGATTTCTTACAACTGTGAGAATGGTAAACTCCCAGTCAACCCTGAACTTGTACAGGATTTGCTTCTCCAGCTGGATCCCTGTAAATTTATTGGGCCTGATGGGATTCATCGAAGAGTACTCAAAGAGCTGGCTGGTGTCATCATGAGACTTCTCTCAATGATTTCTGAGTGGTCTTGGGAATCTGGAGAGGTCCCAGTCAATGGGAAGCTGGCAAACATTGTCCCAGTTTTCAAGAAGGGCAACAAGGATGACCATGACAGGCCTGTCAGTCTGACTTCAGTACCTGGTAAAATTATGGAGATTAGTCTGGGAATTACTGAAAAACACCTCGAGGACAATGCAGTCACTGGTCATAGCCAGTGTGGCTTCATGAGGAGAAAGTCCTGCTTGTTGAACTTGATTTCCTTTTATGACAGGGTAACCCATCTAGCTGATCAAGGAAAGCTAGTAGATGGAATCCTTTTGGATTTCAGTAAAGCTTTTAATAGTGTCTCTCCCCATATCCCTCTGGACAAAATGTCCAGCACACAGCTGGAAAAACACATTATGTGATGAGTGAGCAACTGGCTCATGGGTCGGGCACAAAGGGGTGACATCAGACAGTGACCTATCACTAATGGGGTTCTGCAGGGTTCCATCCTCAGCCCAGTTCTTTTCAACATGTCCATTAACGACCTGGATGCAGGGCTTGAAGCAATACTAAGTTTGGTGATAACACTAAATTGGGTGGAGCTGTTGACTCCCTCAAAGGCCGAGAGGCCCTGCAGAGAGACCATGACAGGGGCTGGGCAATCACCAGCTGTATGAGGTTTAACAAAGACAAGTGCTGGATTCTGCACCTTGGTATAGAGTGACCCTGGATGTACGGACAGACTGGGGAATGAGATGCTGGAGAGCAGCGCTGCAGAAAGGGACCTGAGAGTCACAGTCATTGGCATCAGTCAATCATGTGGACTCCTGGAGCCGGGGAGAAGAGGGACAATGTGGCATGGGAGCTTAAGAGATGTTCAACACCCTGAAGAGACAGTTCTGCTCTGATCTGTGCCCTGGTGTGGGAGGATCTGTGTAGGTGGCCCAGAGTGCAGGCTGTGTTTCAGAAGTCTGTTGTGTAGATGTCACTGACACCAAACATACGGTCAACAAGCCAGTTTCAAGTGTCTGGCTTTGCAGACTGGAAAGGATTGCTTCAATGTTAAGAGTCCCTGATTTGATTTTCTTTTTTTCTTAGAGAATCCAGGGTAAATATCTTAATCAGAGTAATTGAAGACACCATATACAATCAGCACCCTCAGAACTGGAGCAATTTTTTGGTGCTTTGAGCTCCGTTACCTTTCTAAGCTTAGCTCATCTTGGGAAACAGCTCCCCTGAGAAAACGAGATACCGTATTTCAAACTTCTTCAATTCTCTGAGCAATGTTGAATGAAACTGTAATTTGCTGTTGTGTTTTCTTATTGCTTAGTAAATAAACTCTTCCAGTAATCATGACTGGGATTGCTGGCAAAGTAACTCTGAATTAACTAGTATGAGGAAGAATCAAGAAATCTTTGCTATTTTAAAAAGACTTTATTCTCTTTGACTTAAGGCTTGAGCTTGAAAATACTGTTCTTTGCCATTGGAAACAGCAGCTGAATCAACATTGATAGTCTTGCCAAAGGCAATAAATCTTCTAAATCACTTCCTATTTACTAATACGTCTTTATGATTCTCTAGCTAAAGAATCCTAGTTTCCACAGAATTCACAATGCCACAGATTTTCTCAACATCATAAAGAATACTGTCAAGAATTCATAATGCAGTCTAGAGTGTTGTTGTCTTACTCAAGGACATCGAAGCCATTTGCAAAGTTTTCTGACAGAATTGCCATATTTTGGGTGTTTCCTGTGATGGGGAACATTGCTCAAGAAGACTGACAGATTAAAGCTACTGGCCTTTGAATTAGATGTCACAGATGTTGTTTGTGGTCACTATTCAAGAGTCTTTCCAAAATTAAATAATTGGGGAGGAAAAAGATACAATGGAAAAGAGACAGTCATTGACAAAAAGGGAGGAGGAAGCTCTAGCTGTTCAGGTACATCGGCTGGATGCACAGAGTTTAGAGAGACTAGGCTGTAAATTGGCTGGGAATGCAGAGAATTTATCTGACAAAATATGAATGAACTTTCCACAGCAGAACTGTGGTTAACATTTTGTTGGTTCTGGTACTTCCATCTATGTTGTTCCTTTCTTATAGCAATTCAAAGCAAATCTGAGTTTCTTCTGAGATTCTCAATTAAAAAAAAATTTTCTTATCCTTTACCCTGTTGCATGGCAAGGCATGTGTGCATTTAAATATTGCTGCTTAACAGTATCTCTGGTAACCCTCTGTTTCCTTACTGGCCTATCTAACTTTATTTACTAAATATATGGTAATTTCTGGAACAGTTATGGTGCAAGTAAGAACTAATTTTTATTTCCCCATTTATTTTTTTATTTCCCCATTTATTTGACAAAAAGCCACTGCCAATATCTGTGCTGTTTCCCCAGACTTTCTTGCAAGTCCTTCTGAGACCCTCAGGCTATGACTTCTGTGATAAGGGTTAAACTACAGCTCAGGCTCATTCAAAAGAAGTTCACCACGTGCAGGATACAGTGTCCTCTGCCACACTGAAAGCAGATTGAGAAGCCAAATGTGCAAAAAACGGCTAGAGAACATAGCAGAGTAAGAGCAATCAGATTTTGCTATTTCTGTTCTCTCTTGTTACTTCCACACACCACCAGGCAGGCTCAACATAATCTAACTGTTCTTTTTGTAGGATAAACTTGAGCCTTTTACTCTAATATTGCTTCTACCCTGCCATCTTTATTGAAATATTTCTCTCAAGTTAAGTAGTGCTTTACAACTGACCTTTCAGTCAAATCTAAGCAACTTCATTCATTGATAACCCATTTTGTGGCCCATAAAGTCTTAATCAAGTGAATACTGGTTGCACCAGTGCTTCTTACAGTTTTTTGCTGTTTCTCAGAAGGATGGTAAAGCTGTCCACAACTCACTGGGCACAGTGGCCTAAGAGTTTGATTGTTGTACTGCAAAAGGCTGTAAAGCATTGGCAGTGCTGCTGTTTCTAGTCCCTGCAGAGAATTTGGTACGCCTTGGCAATGAAGACTCAAACACGTGAGGTTTTGTGTGCCTGGTAGTGTGTTAGGTTAGGTTGGTGTCTGATCAATTCAACATTATGGATGCAAATCTTATTACTTGGGCAGTCCTAGATAATAATCCTAAAAGTTTGCAAAGTTTTAATTTTTCCTCTTACGAGCCCTACAAGATAGGGAAGAATTCTGATGTAAATGCCACAAATAGAGAACAGAGAAGAGAGGAAGTGGAATTGCTTACAGACCTAATTTTAGGCTAGCAGGGCCATCCCAGGTGCCTCTACAGTCAGTAGAGAAAGCACTCCCAAGGCAGAGCACGGGTATGTGTCACAGTCCCTCAGCAGCTTGGTCTGGGTCATCCTTCCTCAGGGGTTGTTCTTTCCACGCTGAGCCAGAGAGGGGAGAGGATTTCACTCTGTGCAAGCCCAGCTGTTAAGAGAGATGTGTGTGATGTTAATCCAAAAAGGAAAACAGCCTTAAAACCCTAAAACAATTGCCAAAGCATTTCCCCTGCACCCATGTCGCTCCACGAAGCTGTGGAGTCACGACAGCCACTGGGGTGGCAGGGATGGAAAGCTGAAGGTGTCAAGAGCATGCAAGCCCAGAGGTGCTTTCAGAGCACCGCCCGACTGATCCGTGCCCTGAGCAAGCAGCCCTGGTAGTGCCTTCCTGGCCTGTGTGTCCTGTTCTGGGCTCCTCAGGACAAGAGAGACACTGAGCTCCCGGAGTTGGTCCAGTGGAGGGCTACAAAGTTGATTAAGGGACTGGAGCATCTCTCTTGTGAGGACAGACTGAGGGAGCTGGGCCTGGATACAACAGGCTGGGCTCCATGATGTCGGAGGCCTTCTCCAACCTAATTGTGGTTCTGTTCAGCCTCGAGAAGAGATGGCTGAGGGAGGTCCTCATCAATGTCTGTGTCTGAAGGGAGGTGTCAGAGGATGGACCAGCCTCTGCTCGGTGGTGCTGAGCAACAGAACAAGAGGCAATGGGCAGAAACTGATGCACAGGAATTTCCACCAGAATATGAGGAAGAAATTCTTTACTCTGCAGGTGACGGAGCACTGCAGTAGGTTGACCACAGAGGCTGTGGAGTCCCCCTCACTGTACATACACCAGAACGGTCTGGATGGATCCTGTTCCATGTGCTCTGGGATGACCCTGCTTGAGCAGGAAGGCTGGACCAGATGATCCCCCTGTGGTCCCTTCTAGTCTGCCCCATCCTGTCATTCTGTGCCTCCGGAGGGGGCAGAGCCCGTCCCACGGCTGCCCCCGCGCACCGCCGTGCCCGCCCGCCATGCGCGCCCCCTCAGGCAGCCCCGGCGCGAGCAGCAGCAGCAGCAGCAGCAGCAGCATGACGTCACCCCCACGCGCAGAGCGCAGGCGCGGCGTTGCGGCGCGCGGCCGGGCCGCCCCCCCGCGGGAACGACGGGGGCCGTACCC
>WBMZ01015137.1:0-19715 GCA_013400975.1 Atrichornis clamosus
CAGGCCTGTAACAGCCACACCTTAATATATTTTTGAGGGAGATAAACATGGGAGGGAAAAATAGACAAATAGGAGAAATGCTCTAGAGACAAGAGATAACTCTCAATTATCAAGTACCTCCACACAGAGCAACACTTGAAATCAGAGGCACAACCTATGTGGAAGAAGCCACTCCAGTGGAATTTTTATGTGTTTGGACACTTAAGCTCTAAGATGTCTGCCTTTCTCTTAAGGACACTTTTAACTCTGATGGTATTCTGCTGTTGATGCTTGTCTTTGGTTCTCAAGAGTTGCATAATTTCTCTATTGCCTTCTAGATGGCATCTGTTAATTTTTGATCTCATTAAGTTAGAGTTCCTAAAAGCAGTGAAACAATTACACTTGATGGTAATGAATTGATGCAGTTGAACAATTGTGGTGGAATATAAGAACCAGTTCAGATCATGTGATACAATGATCTGATTTCAATGATTTTCTTTAAGGAAAAGACTCTTCAGGATTCAAACATACAATGAGGACCCTTAGCTTACTGTGCTATGGTGTTCCTCGGAAATGACAGACTCATTTTGTCATGCAGAAAGCAGTGCATCAGAAATAGGGAACAGGCTTATTTGAGATTGTCCTCGCATTTATGTGTGACATGAACGTATTTATAGTTCTGTCAAATCTTGTAGTCTAGAGAAACCAAAAAAATCATATATATATATATATATATATATATACACACACATTTATTTATTAATAGGGGTGCATTGAGTATCTGTCCAGTGATGTAGAAGAGTTGATGAAGTCACTGTGCCTAGGAAGCATGTAACCATTTTTTGGGAAGTTGAAGCTGCAAAATTTTATGAAGATGTCTCTAAGTTTCTCTTGCATGCATTATTAGCATTTACTAAATAGCATTAGATGAGCATGTTGGTGAATTTTGTGATGGTTATTAAGGATCTAAGTGGTTAAATCAAAAAGGCACTGTCTTTTCTCTCCACACTACAGTTATTAAAATATTGTCATGCACCTAATTTTGAAATTATGTTACTTATTTTATACTCTAGGCATACAGCTTTAAATTTAAACATAAAATAATTTGTCTGCTTTCATAATTTTTATTTAAGGGTTTTTGTGAGCAGTTTATTTCAGTGTGTGTAGGATCACTTTTTATATAAGCTCTCATCTTGAGATACAATGTGCTTTTAAGTGAGGATCTGAATATATTTACTGACAATTAGGGAACAACAAAATTACATTACTTCTTGTTATTTCATGTAAATATTTCTGCAAAAGTTTACTTGGTAGTAAATATTCTTCTCTATGGAAGATTTTGTAGAGTATTGTGTTTTCTCTCCTTTTCACTTGCAACACTAAGAAGTATTTTCTAGCCATCCACACACTATAGCTACCAGCGGGCTTAGCTGACCACTTTTGCTAAACTCTTCCTTGCATCTCTTGATCACAATTAAGAGACTTTCACAGACAACTTCTTCCCATAGCTTCACAATTGTGTTGAAAGCTTTTTTTGTGTGGTCTGTAAAATACATGGCTTTTTTTTTCTCTGGATTTGTTTTATATTCACAGGAAAGGCACAGATATGTCTCCGTCTGTGTAAAACCTGCCATCAAACACAAAGCTATGTTTAGACTTTTGCTGGTTTGTTGTACTGTTGGGGATTTTTTCTGTTTGGGGGGGGAGGGGGTGGAGTTTGCAATGGCCTTGACCTTTTGACAAGCTAAACATGTCAATTTGTCTCAGATTTTATATATGAAGACAGCTAGGATGAACGCAGCCCTGGGCTCCCAGCACAGGCAGGACATGGAGCTGCTGGAGAGAGTCCAGAGGAGGCACCAGGATGATCAGAGGGATGGAGCAGCTCTGCTGTGAGGAAAGGCTGGGTGAATTGGGATTGTTCACCCTGGAGAAGGGAAGCTTCAGGGTGATCTAATTGTGGCCTTCCAGTACCTGAAGAAGCCCACAAGAAAAATGGAGAGAGACTATTTACAAGGGCCTGGAGTGACAGGACATGGGGAGAATGGCTTCAAACTGGCAGAGGGCAGGGTTAGATGGGATATTGGGAAGAAATTCTTCCCTGTGAGGGTGGTGAGGCCCTGCCATGGGTTGCCCAGAGAAGCTGTGGCTGCCCCATCCCTGAAAGTGTTCAAAGCCAGGTTGGATGGGGCTTGGAGCAAACTGGCCTAGTAGAAAGGTTTTCCTGCCCATGGCAAGAGGTGGAACTAGATGGGCTTTAAGGTCACTTCCAACATAAACCATTCTGTAATTCTGTGACTCTATGAACATAAAACACACATATGCAACTGTGCCCTTTTTTGGTAGGTACTGTATAGAGCCTTCTCCTGGAAAATCTTTCCTGAAGCTTAAAACTCTCAGTTGCACTTTTGAGCCAGAAAACCCTTAAAAGTCACAAATGCTCAATGGCTTGGACAGTCAGGACACTTTTATTTGAATTGCTCATGTAGCAGCCTTGTGCTGAACATCCTTGCCTGAAAGTTTGGATGTAAGACAATGTCAGTGGATAAAGACAAAGAAATCTGCCAGGTTTAATTATCTGTGCAATATAACCCCACTGAGAGAAATACTTTGACCTCCTTCTACTCCTAATCTCCAGTACATGTTAAAGTAAAAAGGCTGAGTTTCTTTCATAATTTGCCTGAAGTTTGTAATTATGGGAAGGCTGTCACCCATGATTAAATAGCAATGCAAATCTGCCTCAGGAATAATTGCTTGGAAAATGTATATAGGTAACAAGGTTGCATTACACCTCATGTTTCTCATATTGCCTGTAGACACAGTCTACCTTCAGATACATCACTGCTGTCATGCCTGCTGCTTCTGAAAAAAAGCCTATATTTTTTTACATTAGAGCAATAATAAGAATCATGTCAGTTATACAGTTACTTCTTTCTGTCAGTACTTTTATTTGTAATGCTTACTTTTTAAGTAATTTTTGGTTTTTTCTGGTTTGAAATAACCTTTTCAAGAAACTAATGGAAAGGAAGGATAAAAAATGAATATGTAACCTTTCTGGAATAGTATTATCACCCCATAATATTTGCTAAGTAATGCACTCTGAGACAGCACAAATGTATAAATGACTGAGTTAAGGTCAGTGCCCCTTTGTGCCCATTTTTTTATTAGTAGGACAGCCAACTTGGATGGAGTTGTGATGCCACATTAAGAGGACATGACTAACCTGCTAAAAGGCTTCTTAGGATTTTGAATCATTTCCCCTGTAATGCACTGAGTCCCAGCCAACCCTGAACTTCAGCACTTGCACACAAATTTGATGAAGATTAAAAAATCAATTGATGAGTGTTCAGAGGAATAAACTATTCACCAACCCTGTAAACATTTATCAAGTTTCACTCTAAATACACTGATGTCTGCTTTACCACATAAAAGGGAGCAAAACCAAAAGTCAAAGTGGAACCTAAAGAAAGGTGGTTTACACTTCCATGTTTTTTACAGGTAAATTACTTTTTAAAAGCCAGGCTGATGTTATTTATTTTGCATGTGAGCTTTTAGAACTCACCTGACCCCAAGACCTTCCAAAATACAGATCTGTTGAAGAACCAAGAGAAACCACTATTGTGCATAAGTTCCTCTGAAAAAAATTGTACACTAGTTCAGCCCTTGGCCTTGGCAATCCTGGGCTAGACCTCCTGTTTTCCTTTAACAGGCTGGTGTCTCTATGACTCCTCAGGAATACCGGGAAGATAAGAAGACAGATTTTGCAACACCTGTGTATTAAGACTTGAATTAGAAAAAGGCAGTAGGTAGTGAGAAGTATGTCTATTAAATAGCTACCAAGACTGCTTTAGGGAGCTTACATGAGCTCAGACACTGTTTTTCTTAATCGCCAGTTAAATCCTCTCTGTAGTTTGTTGATATCATAAGTCCAAACTGATATCTGTTTTTATCTATTTGCACCAGATATGAGGCCAAATAACAAACAAAATCCAGGGTTTCCATACATCTTGATTCCAGTTTGGATTGGTAAGTGTTTTTAAAAGCAGAATCCCAAAGGAAAACCTGGCACCACAGATATCTAAAGTGGGAACTGCCTGGAGGACTGACAGTAGTTAATGGCAAGTGTAACGTTGGGTCATTACAGAACCAGATGTCCTTTGACACTATTCTGACTCAGTTAGTGGCTTTCTGCCAGCTGCCTTTGTAAGCCCAAAGGCCAAGACTTGCTTCATTACCATTGAGGGAATTTCAGGTATCTAATCAGCAGGTACCAGCAGACTGGTAACCACTGATGTACTAAATTAAGAATCAGTAGAAAATTGAATTATTCAATGTATAATGGTTACAGGCATTGCCTTTCTCACCTGTCAATTGCAATCTGTTCCACTGGCAAAACTAAAGTTTGCTGGCAGAAGAGTGCAACCCTTGCTGTAATCTCCTGTTAGATGACATTGCATGAATTTTTTGAAAAGGGCACCATATAGAAGAGTCTGCCCCGTTTTGGTTTTTCAAGTCACCCCAGTGTGTGTATTAGTACCAATGTACTAATTCCAGTTTTCAAGAACAGGTTTATGCTTTGCTATTTTACCTCCCTGTTAACACTTACATGCTCTGCTTCTTTACTGCATAACAATTTTGGTGAGAACTGGTGAGTGCTCAGCCTGCTGAGGCTATTTAGATCAACACTTCTGTATTTACTGAAATATTTTTTTAAATTTCCTTCATCAATGAAGAACAAAGGTGGAATTCTGTCCTACTTTGATTTCTGGGTGCTGCATGAAGAAAATCAGAGCTATATGTAAAGCGTGTTGGTCTTAGCAAGGATGTTCTATGCTCTTTCTCTTTACATTGAAGTTTACTCCATTTGGGATCACTTTTGTTGCATTGTATCAATGCTCAGGCAAACACAGGCATCAGAAAAAAAGGCTAGTAAAGCAGTGGATGTTGCCTGCCACATGTAATTGTCAGCTAATGGGATTCTGCTGCTAGGCTATTCCCACATGTGCACACAGTGGTTGTAGCTGGTACAAGAACAAGCCAAATGGCATCCACTTGCAATGAAAGGAGGTTCAACAATGTTCATCATTTGTGCTGGCAGCAGAAAACACCATGTTGAGTGAGACCATTGATCTGCTTGAGGGTAGGAAGGGATCTGGATAGACTGGATGGGTGGACTGAGGCCAATGGTCTGAGGGTCAACAAGGTCAAGGGCCCAGTCCTGACCTTGGGTCACAACAACCCCCTGCAGCTCCAGGCTGGGACAGAGGGGCTGGAAAAGGCCCTGGGGGTACTGGTGACAGTGGAAGGACATGAGCCCAGGTGTGCCCATGTGGGCAAAAGGCCAATGGCATCTGGGCTGTATTAGCAATATAAGACCAGCAGGACCAAGGCAGTGACTCGTGCTGGACACTGGTGTGGCACCTCTGGTTCTGGGTGCTGTTCTGGGCCCCTCACAGCAAGAAAGACATTGAGGGGCTGGAGCGTGTCCAGAGAAGGAAATGGAGCTGGGGAAGGGTCTGGAGCACCAGGAGCAGCTGAGGGAGCTGGGGGTACTCAAGACTGGAGAAAAGGAGGCTCAGGGGGAACCTTCTCTCTCTCCACAACTCCCTGACAGGAGGGTGCAGCCAGGTGGGGTCCAGTGTCTGCTCCCAAGGAACAAGGGATGGGACAAGAGGAAATAGCCTGAAGCTGTGCCAGAGGAGGTTTAGATTGGATATTAGGGACAATTTCTTCAGCAAAAAGGTTGCCAAGCCATGGAACAGGCTGCCCAAGGCAGTGTTTGAGTAATTATCCCTGGAGGGGTTTGAAAGCTGTGTGGGTGTTATGGTTTAGTGGTGGACTTGACAGTGATGGGGGAACAGTTGGACTTGATGATCTTAAAAGTCTTTTCCAACCTAAATGATTCTATGACTCTAACAGAAAGCTCATCTCCAAGACTGACTCTGTTTCTGTTGGGCCATTTTTGGGATTTAGTGCTTCTGATGATCCATGTTTTCTTCCTTCAGGAATGAAAAATTGGATTAAAATCAAACTCAGATTTAAGTAAACAATATGAATAATAAACTGAATTGCTCTACCCTGTAGTGTGAGCATTTTACTGTATTCACTGTAGTCTGACAATAACTTGTTCGAAAATTAAGGAAGGATTTGGAATTGGCTCACATAGTAGATACCTAACATTGAAAAGGGTTTCAGGTGCAACTAATTACACTTAGGTGACTAAGATGAGCAAAATCCTAGTAATGAGCTTAGTACAGAGAGCTGTGTGTATATAAACAGATGAATGTTTTGTGTGTACACGAATGTACAGATGTGAGGCAGGGCCTTGTGCTTTCTTCTACAAAATTTGCAGGTGGAGAAACCAAAAATGCTGCAACTTTAGTGAAAACTTCCCTGTGGATATTATTTTCCAGAGTAAGTAGTATCTACAAGAGCTTGTGCACAGCCTTTTGCCAAAGGACAGGAAAGGAGGTGAGACACGGGAAGGTTTCTGTGGCTCTGCCAACTGCCCAGGTTCAGTCCACAGCCTGCACTACCTCTTTGCCCATCAAAGTTTTTCTCTTCACTCCCTGAAGTCTGATAGTATTGGGTGTGCTTAGGAGTTTGTGCACACAGTTTGTCAAAGAGAAAATGCTGTTTCTACCTGCTCAGAGCCCAAGCAAAGCACAATGTCCCTTTTAAAACATAACTTTTACACAGGGAGTGAGGGTTTTTATAGGACTGCTGTGACTGCTGTGCCTGGCAGTAAAGTTGGCTTTAGGGTTGCAGGAAAAGCACTTGTGATCTGCAGGACACAAATCCCTTGGAGAGAAGCTCCTTTTAGTAATTCAAGATGCATTTGTTGTATTGAGCTATGGAAACATGGGTGCAAAGTTTCCCTTAGAGTGATGAGAGGAAAATCTCTCATGACTCAGAGGCTTAGTTTTGACTGGACATGGACCTCAGCCTTGCTGCATATATTCCATCAAAGTCCCTGCTGCTCACTGGTGGGACCTTCTTTGCCTTAGTTTTGGGTTCTTGGGGGAAGTAATTCCCTACTGTGGTCCTTTCTAGCCTCAATTTATTCATCTGAGGCTGAAACAAGTAATACTACATAAATAAGCAAAGAAACTTAGCACCGCAGCTCTTTTAGTAATTTCTTAATCCTCTTTGTCTTTAGTAGTAGGTTTCTATGGGGGAAACATAGAGGTGGGGTTTCTGTTACTAACCTTTTATATTCACAGCTATATTTATACTAATTATCTCTTGAAGTAAGGAAAGATATTCTACTCAAGGGCAAGAAAACAAAGCTGGAGTTTCAGAAATTTAATAAATAGAAACATTAGATATATTTTGAAAGGTTAACATGCCTTCTTCATAATTTGCTTTTTCTTACAGGAAGACTCATACTTAGGTGAGATCTACCATGAGAAAAGGTACCTATTTGTTAAAAAAATTACTTTTTATAGTCTGACTTGTATATGCAGATATTAAATATGATGTTTAATCTACATGGATTTTAATTTTTTGTTTTAGTGAGGCCTTCTTTTCCTTGGCCTTTGAAGGAAAATATATTTTAAACAGCTCAAAGCTGTAGAAAGCATCTCTAAAAATGGAATGTTAATCCTTTCAATAATAAAAGATCATTTTTAAAGGCACAATGTGCACATCTGTAAAAAACCAAATAGGTAGCTTAGCAGCTAGCTGAACTCTCCCACTTTTCTTATTGGGAAAATACTTCAGACCATCTTCCCATACTCTGTGTAGATATACACTTACCTCTTTTATGGCCAAGGACCCCCAGTGTTCTGAATTTTTTTCTTCCTGTGCACCAGGATTTTGTTGTAATTAAAAGTTTCAGGAAACAACTGCCACTCACTCTACTCAAGGGGTTGATCTGTCATTATGCTCACCTGGATCTAGGCTCAGTACATGAGTGTAACTGCTTCCAGGTTAAATTGGAACGATTTTATTCCTTGGTATGTTTTTCTGTCGTATTCTGCAGTTTTCCCGCTATTGTAATTCATTCAAATTCAGCTCAACCCACATCTGGTTCTCAAACCTAAATTTCCTGCCTTTTCTGTAAATATTTCTGGGTTTGTGTGCACCATGTTTCAACAAACTGCCTTCTCCTACATGCTGCTTTCCACATGTTTTATTTTGCATTGATGCTTCTAGTCCATGGAATGGCACTGGTGTGGGAAGTTTGCACTTAGGAACCAAGTGTGCTCTAGTCAGCCTTTTTGTACAGTGTGCATGGTTAAGGTGTATCTTCTTTAACACCAGTGAATACAACCATTCGCACAGGTGAAGCTCCATAGGCACAGGTAAAACTACCATGCTCTGATTTCACCACTTCTCTTTGCTGTTCCATTTTCTGGGACATCCACTTTGTCACCTTGGCATAAGTCCAGATCTATTCTGCCTGTCTTTTGAGCTAGTCAAAGGTGTAATTGTAAATTTAGATTCCTAACAGTTGTATAATTTCACCTACAAAGGCTAAGAGGCTTAAACCTCAACTTGTTTAATATTCTTAACATGTGGCTTAAGAAAAGGCGAAGAAAACCTCAGGTCATTCAGGGTCCTGACTTACTCTGAATTTGTCTCACATCAGTTCTCTTAGTTCCATTGAAACTTATCACATAACCTTGTAAAGAAGGTCTTTGTTCCTTTTTAGTTTTGGAATCAGTGTTTGACTGAGATAGAGCAACAACTGTCCCAGTCAAAATGGAACTGTTTTTGGGTTTTTTATTTAGAAGAGAGGGACAAGGACACTGTGATGGCCCTTATAAATACAAAGAAATTGCAACTCACATCAGCTGAGCAGAGTGCTAAGAACAAGGCTTTAATAATATCCTTAATTACAAGAAATTTTTTCTGTTTGAGGCTACTGTACTTGCATAAACTGAGTGCCTTATATGCAGAAGATGAGCTCAGAAGGTCTAATTTTGATTCTTTGCTATTTAACTAGAAAGGAAGAAGTGTTATCTGTTCTAGCAAAAGCTATTAGAAATAGCAAGAGATGTAGACTTGAGTCCATCTTGTTATTAGTAGCACATACTGCTCTAAATGTATTTGCTGCTATGCTGCAGTGTACGATTCGAAGATACACGCAGGTTAGCCAGATAAGCCATGGACTTCATGCATAAAGGAGCTTTCTTTCAGAGCTGTTACAAGTGCGAGGTCTTCATGACGTGATGCAGGAGGGAGAGCCCCACGCTCTGGGCCTTTCAGCCCTCTATCCAAGGGGGCTGAGCATGGGCACTTGGCTGCCCCTTCCTCCTCTCTAATGGCAATGGAATGTGTTTACATGCACCACCTGTGGGAACAGAAGTCAGTAAGAGTTCTCACTGTCTCCTCCTGTTACATCTTCTCTATAGGCAGAATGGGGTCTTTGAGCCAGATATAGCCCTATACTAAACCTCTTCCATCAGTTCTTACGGTGGAAGCCCCTTTCTACCTTACTGTTTGAATCAGAAATTATTTTATAGCTCCACATTATATATGAATAAAAACCAGTTTGGTGTATATAGCCTTAAACTGACTCCCCAGGTGCCCAAAAGTACCAAAAGAACAAAGCACTGATATTTCCCTGGGTTTGAATTTCCAATGGTTACTTCATTATAAAATTCTTAACATGTAGATTCATTTGGTTTTGTTTTGTTTTACCATACTTTAGTGAGAGTTTTAAAACAACCAAAACTAGAAATAGAAATGGTATTTTGTGCAGCCACTCTGTGTTGTCTGTATTTTGGATCCATGTGACCGGTTATGTAATCTTAATTTCATTATAAAAGAACCCAAATCTCTTTGTCAGTATCTTGCATTTTCATGGGACTTCCCACACTGGAAAATAAAGTTGTGTGAAGTTTAGGGAATTCTAGCTTAGTAGAAGTCAAACTATAGTCAAGGAGAGTTGCAACTTCCTTATGCATGACAAGTTTGTGCTTCAAAAAAATAATTGTTTCCACTACTGTCTATGAAATCTTCACCTACCAAACAACGTCACTGGAAAATCTGCCACAGTGGAGATGTTGTTCAAAGTGAAGCCCAGCTTGCTCAGGTAAAAAGAGGCATGAAGTAGATTCATGTTTTGACATTCCTGTGAAACAATTTTTGTACAAGTTTCATGCAGATTCTGGAGAGAGGGTGTGGGTTATTTTTAGAAAGTTGCATTCAGCAAAAACGAGTTTAAACATTAAAAGAAAGAATATATAAAATATCCAAAAACATGTACACCAAATGTGAAAGTAGAGCAACATTCCAGTTTTGGTAAACAAGTCTCCTTTTAAAAGCAGTTGGAAAGGCAATAAATGAGTTGCAATCACTCCCCTTGATATTAATTTTCACTCTAATGAAGTTTGATGTTTTTTCCCAAACTGTAGTAGAGAAAAACTATAATTACCACTCAACCAGAGTGTGAATTGAATTCTACTTGTAATTACATCACCTTAGTAGTGCAGAAGGATACTACACATGACTGATTTTGCATTTTAAATGGATTTTTCTATTGGATTCACTCCTTATCAAAGAATGTGTTGAGGAAAATTCTGTATGGCTACCTTGGGTGTAATGTGCACTTGAGAGCAGCCAGGTTCACATTCAGACCTGGCATTGCTGCAGTGTGTGACTTGGAAGAGTTGTTTGGCCTCTTTATCATTTGACTTTCTGAAAAGTGAAATAAAGAAACTGTGCTGGAGGCTCAGAAAGTAAACTAAGAATTTTTTCTTAAATTTGAGAGTGCCTAGCAGCCTATGCCATGATACTGTCTGGTTTTACAAAGAATTAACAACATTTGTTCTGCTAAGTAATACTGGGGTGCGTAAAGATGAAGATAAGTGAGTTCAGGCAGATTTAGAAAATAACGAGCAGATTAGGCACTTAGACATTTCGTGTCTAGGTACATTAGGCCTTTGATCTACCTTTGTAGCTTAAAACTGTAATAGACTCCTACATAATTTTGCCGTTTTGGTCTCAAAACCACATTTTAGCAACCCATAAAGCATTCTTGCAAAGTAACTGGGAAAATGGAGCAAAAATTGTCATTTTTCTAGTGAAATTTGTTGTCACAGTTATTGCTGACATAGAGCAGTCTGTAAAAAGTCATGGAGCCAACAGCACAGGAAGAGCAACTTGACATGGATGGGAACGTCTTTCTTGAGAAGGAAGTTTACACTTTTTCAGACAGGGAAAAATTATTTTTGTGGTGATTGGCTGCAGATTCCTAAGCTTGCATGAGATCGCTAAGAAAAGCGCCTTCCAACTGTGGGATGAATCTCTTCCCTGCAACTCTCTTCAGAAAATTTTCAGACTATGGGTTGCCTGAGGTAGCACCAGGTATGCAATATGCAGTATGGATCAATATGCTGATGTTTGTGGATCAGATTCCATGATGCAGATTGTAAGGTTATTTGAAGTTGTAAACAAGCAGAGTTTCTGCATTTCCTAACTGTTTTTTCATAACACAACTTTTTAGTTTCTCTCAAAAAAGAGTAAAGGCAAAATCCAAAAGATCCCCCTCCCCCTTAACAGCCTTGGTCATCTACTACCAAGGTTGGGATAGATCCCCAGGGTCAAAATCCCACCAGCTTTTGAAAACTCTTGGTGCCATTCAGTTTGTGATTGTTAAAGTTGGAATATCTGAGAAGAGCACAGCTTTGCAAGGGAGGTCTGCAGAGCAGGTTTTACTTCCAATAAAATTAAAGCCTTTAAAGTTGTACCTGTCGCTACCATCTTTTGAAAGTCATGGTCTATATAGCTACTTCTCATATTTGCAATTCACAATCTCTAATGAATGCTTTTGTCACCCCAGGTCATGTAAAATTCACTGCTGGTATTTGAGGCTTTCATCTTCTGAAACAACTTGTTAAGGTGTATAGTGAAAAAAGTCACATAAATAATTTCACAGTTTTCTTCAGTTTGATTGTAGAATAGATTTAAAATCAGGTTTTAAAAATTTATAGTTGTCATAGTTTGCAGTAAAACTTTTGGTGGAAAAAGTATCTTGAAATCCCAAACCAAACATCTCAAATAACTGTGCATGTGGTTTCTCACACAAGAATGTTGTAGGATGCTTTACTGAGCAAAACCTCACAGATGCTCAGGGTAAGAGATGTGGTGTAGCCCAACTCTGTACTTCTGAAAATAACACATAAACGCATCACTTCATGCCTTTTTAAAGGCAGGTGTTTCTTCCTCCACTAATTATGCACTAATTACAAATTGTTTTCTCCTGTGATCTGAGTCAGTAAGATTTATTTTAAGCCAGCACAATAAAAATGAATCAGTTGTCTGTAACACGTACTTGAAAAATGAATCTTAAGGTGATTTTGGTTGAAGTCTGTTAAGAAATTAAAAGGAATAAATTGTGGCTGGTGGTGAAGGCCTTCATTTACACTCTAAAATACAGCTGATATCCATTTTCAGCAGAAACCTACAGATCTTTAAGTCCATATAATTTTCCCACTTTTATTGGAAACAGTTCACTCAAATCCATATTCTCCCTATCTTGCTACTCATAAGGAATGAAGAAATAATTGCAGCTGTTATGCTCCAGTACTTACCTGATTCACTGAAATGCAATAATCTTTGTCAGTCTTAAAAATAAAAACCTTTACAAGTTTTCTTTACTTTAAAATAAAGTGGATTTGTTAGGCATACAGCATTGAGTGTTTCAGGAATACAGCAAATACTGGCGTAGCCAAATCCCAGATGTACGTGTTTTTCTTTGAAAAATCTATGAAACGAAATAAATTTTTAAAAATACCTAAAGATACACAACTTTCAAAGCTTGATCTCATGCTACGATTTTGTGACAGCTGTTACCACTCAGAGGAGTCCCTGTCCTCGACTGTAGCTCTGGTACTGTGCCATCTTGTGAGTTCTGAGTGAATTTTAACAGGAGGTGAAAAAACAGGGTGGTATTGGAATAGCATCCCCTCTGAAGGTGAATGGCAATCCTCCAGCTGACTGCAGTAGAAATGGGAAGTTTAGAGAGATTTTGCATAAAGCACAGAGAGCAGTGATGCTGTGGAGGGTTGCTGGTATTTCATGAGAACCTGAGAGCCACTATATTTTTCTCTCATCTCTCACCACTCCACTCTCTTTTTCTTTGTTTAGAGGTAAGGGTACCTTTGTCCCTTTACATGCATTTGTTTCTTGGATAAAAGCTTACATTTTGAACTTTCCCACCAATAGAGGCTTACATCCATGATCATTTTAGGTATGTTATACTGTAAATAGCCAAAGCATTGGAGAGAATAAATGTTGCATTTCTGTACTGCTGCAGTTCCTTTAACTAACATCTGTGTAGCGAGAGAGACTCGAGAGAGACTATTAGTCAATCTCAGGCATTTAAGAGCTCTCTTTTCAAGGTCTGGATAAATAACTAGGGTTTTTAATGATGGAGGTGATAGAAAGTGAGTATCTTTAGGCTACACTCTGCTGCTATTGTACTTTACATAGAAAGTCAATTACAAGATGACTTTAACAAAAGAGGATAGAGAATGTCTTGTTAATGTTACATGGGAAATACAATCCTGCATTATATGTTTAATCTATAGTTAATTTTGCAAATGAAAGAGAATATATGATTTCATACTACCCAATTGAGATTTGAAATTAGATAAATAATTATAATTATGTGAAAACCTCCTTAAACATTTCTTGAACACATCCCAATATTGTGGAGACCGTGAGGCCAATCACTTCCACTGTACGCACCCCTTGGAGGGAAGCTCCCTGAGTTCATCTCCACACATAGGGTGAGAGAAGTGCACCTCTCCCAGGAACCTCTGCTCCGTTACTCTAATGTACCCCAGTTCGGTTTTTTGATTGGTTCAGTGGACCCTGCCCCTTTTCTCCCTTGTATGGACCCATCTCTAGAACCTTCTCCTCTCCCTGCCCCTCCATTGGACCTAACCCTGTAGTCCCTCCTTTGGTGTCCCTTCATTGGTCCCCTGGCCCTCCCATCACCTTTGTACCGCCCTTATGCTCTCCCCTGATTGGACCCTGACCCTCTCTCCACCCCTGTATTTAATCCGGGGTACAGCTCTCCTCACCTTCCTCATCCTCTGGACCTTTTGTGTGGCTGTTGGCAATAAACCCTCCTTGCGGAACCCAAGATAAGACCTCTCCCTCGTCCTTTGTCGCTGATGATATCCTCAAGATCCCATGTGCGAGAGTGTGCCGGGGAAGTGGCCTCTGAAGCTGTTCCCGACGCGGTCTGGGGACACTTTCAGAAGGTCATGGCTCTGACCACCTTGCCCCCGCCACGACACAGTATGTATTATATGAATGCAAAAATCTTTCAGTCACTAAGTAAGATGTTTCACATACCACAAAACATTACCCTGACCTACATGTTTTGAACATTATTTGTAAAAACTGAGATTTCTGTTTACTGGAGCTGACCTTGAGTTAACATTTTGTCTGTTTTCAGAGCTAAGATTACAAACTGGAAGTACTTGGCCAAGACTGCTAGTCTTTTATTGCCACTTCATGTAGTGCTGCAAGCTATTGTTGGTAAGAATGTATTGCAATAATTTTTCTTAATGTACTGTTTAATGGTTTCACAGACTTTTTCTTTTATCTGTCAGCTCTGTTATTTCTTATGGTAGAAGAATATGGGTCTACTAAAAACCAGAAGAGAGTTTAAATGTAAAAAGGATTTGTCCAGGTGTGAGCACTGGTGCTACAAAGAGCTGGAGAATGAGGCTGTGCCGTGCTGTTCATCATGTCAGGGAAATGCTTCCTGATAGCTTTGCCTCAGCTTCCCACCTTTGGGACATCAACCTCTGACCTTCAAAACATGGTGCTGACTGCAGTGCTGGCTTTCTTAGGGTCATTCTGCACTAGTGTGCCCTTCTAAGTACAGCAGAAACAATTTCTTCTGTACGAGAGAGAGCTGGCTGTGTAGCCAAGTTCCACTCAAGGATCACACTGCTTCTGTAGCAAAATGGGCTGCAGCTGCTGATGAGAGCTCCAAATTACTACCTTCTCCTCAGGTCACCAGGGAAAATGTTAACTGTTGGCATTTTATAGTTATGTTACCGGGAAGCCTGCTTCTGAAAGGAAAAGAAGTTTGAGGAATTTTTTTCTTTTCACAAATAGACATTTATGAAATAATAACAGTTTTGTCTGCAGGCTTCTGTAGAGCTCAGCTTGAATGCTGAACCTTTCAGTGCATTAGGTTGCTTTCTGTTGCTTAAAGACTTAAAACCTTGGTTTGGTGTGCCAACCTCAAGGCAAATTAATGCCATGTGGAAATTGAGTCATAATGGTAAAAGCATTCAATGTTTTGTCCAAATTTTAGCTCTATGTCTGTCTGAATCAGGGTCTTAGGAATAAGGATGAAAACTGAAGCAAGTACAGGTTCATGCAGTGCTTCATTAAACTCTGAGATAACTGCCTTTTAAAGTCCCATCTCTGTTTATTTTTACTTGATTCTGTAGTTTCTTTTGGTTCATGTCAAGTGGAATTGTGCTGGGACTATTTTGTTTTATTTTGCCATGTACTATCCGTAAAATATGGAGACTGAGGTAGAAAAAGAACCAAACTATTATATTTTTAGTCTTATCTCTGACATTTGCTAAAAACTTGATGTGGATAATCCAACTAGTAGAGAGAAATTAGTATTATCAGTACAAGGTTTTCAAACTAAAGTCTAACACAGTAATTACCCTTGATAAATGATCTCGTCTTAACATAAAATCTACAACGATACCACCAACCCATGTACAGATAATGAGCACAGTAAGTTAAGCTCTGGTTATAACTGAGAGCTCATGATGTTTTCCTCAGCCTAGAGCCTCAGTGTTGTCTGTAAAGCACAGATATGTTTGAAGAAAACCCCTCTGATTTGGAAATCAGAGATATACTCTTCCATTCTCTCTCCCATATGAACTTACACTCCTATCTACCTAATGGATATTCTGTGATATTTTTATAGCTGCTTTTGTGTTTTCCTATCATCCCTTGATGTTTATGTAAGTCTAGAGTAGAAAGGCACAGGAACATATTGTAAGGGACAGTTGTTTTCTTATAAATATATTAATAATGTTGTGAAAAGCAAAGAATGTAATTGTACAGTGCCCATAGGATAGGGACAGTCTATCAGTGATAATGCACTCTTTTTTTATCACATAGAAGTCTTTTGAGTAGACACTTAATTTTGAGGGTTTGCGGTGGGGGTGGTTCTTGGTTTTCCTTTTTTTTTCCCTGAATTCACACTCACTCTCTTGGCCTTTATATTCAGAGAGATTAAAAAAGCATGTTTTTGCTTACCTTCTATAGTTGCTGTTGTTACTGCAGAAAAATCATATTCTTAGTACACTTATTGCTGTAAAACACAGAGTGTTTATTGGGCAAATGTATCCTTTGCCAGTTAGGTGGGATAATGTGCAACTGACCTTCCCTGAATTTTTCAATTGGCACTGAACACTGGAAATACTTACAGTTATTCTTTCATTGTCACTGCTATGTGGCTGCAATTATTTTCCTAGTGATGGCATAGATTTAATAATACTCTTACTGCATACCTTTTGTCTCAGTGCTCTGGCACCATCAGGTCCCAGGGATTCCCAGTGCTAGATGTTTTCTGGATCACTGGAAAGCACATCCGTAAAAAGGTCTTTAATATTAAGCAGTTTCCTAGTGAGAAGAGATGTGTGACCTGTCCCCGTCTTTAAAAAAGCATGAGTGTCCTCTCACATGAATTTTCTGCTCAACTGCTAATTCAGTAAACTTGCTTGATGTGCCAATAAAAGGATTGTCATTCAGTGGAAAAATCCAAAAGGGTAGCTCATAACTTCAAAGAAGGGCATAACACTGCAGTGGTACCTGAGACTTGGGAACTTAGACTTTCTTTTATCTTATGTTTGGAAAGACCAGTCATTTTCTCCTGTGTTTGGAAATGCTGTCCTCCTGTTAGAGAAGCGACTGCACGTAAGGGGAGCTGTGCCTTGAATGTGGCTGCTGTCTGCAGTCACTGCTTGTCATCTGTAGAGAGTACACCTAAAAAATCACAGGATCACACAATCACTGGGGTTATAAAAGACCTCCCAGACCATAAAGTCCACCCTGTGATCAGTCCCCACCTTGTCAAGCAGGCCAGAGCACTGAATGCCATGTCCAGTCATTCCTTGGACATCTTCAAGGATGGGGACTCCACCACCTGCCTGGGCAGCCCCTTCCAATGCTTGACCACATTTTCCACAAAGAAATTCTCTCTAATGTCCCACCTGAACCTCCCCTGGCACAGTTTGAGGCTGTTTCCTCTTGTCCTGTACCCTATTTCTTGACAGCAGAGTCCAGCTCCCACCTGGCTTCACTCTCCTGCCAGGGAGTTCCCCCTGAGCCTCTGTTTCTCCAGGCTGAGCCCCCCTCCAGCTCCCTCAGCCACACCTCATAAGCCTGACGCTCCAGACCCTTCCCCACCTCTGTTGCCCCTCAGTATGTCTAGGGTGAGGTTTCCCACTTTCCTCCCTTCCATTTTTCCAATTCAAATGTTTGTTCTGAAGCTCAAATGATAAACCAATTAAGAAGCTGAAACGTTTCTGAAGGTCTTGTTCCTTTCAAAGTGGTATCAAATGGATCTCATGTCTGGCACCCCAATTCTGTTCTCCACTTTTCACTCCTGCTCCTAAGCGTTGATAAGCCACAATGGCTGGAAGCCACCCATGCAGGTCCTGGGGGATCAGCGAGGAAAGGTACGAATTCCATGCAGTAGGAACAGTTCAACTCCTGCTGTGGGTGCTGAGGGTCACTATCTCTCTCCGTAGTGCTGGATGCGAAGATGTCCTGTCCTGAGGAAGCGTTAAATGCCCTTTCCATGGAAGGGCCCCTCCCCTACTATGACATTAAATAAAAGGTGAGGGAAAAGGGGAAGTATCATGCCCGTGGATATCTCTGCTGCAGAAAACTTCTGAGAGTTTGATTTTTTTAATTATCTTTTATAGACAGAATTTTATCTGAAAAAAATAAAAATAAAGCCACATCACTTGAAATGGAAACCCAGGAACCTTTCCCCTTAAAAATGATAGAATGTTATTGTCTCCCAATCTTTGAAAAGCAAAATACCACCAAAAAAATGAAACCCAGTGTTTCCTGTGAGTTGTTATTTCAGAATCAACATACCCAGGAAAAATGCATATACTAATACCAATCTGAGCCCAATGCTGACCAGCTGCAGCCTGACAAAACTCTCTTCTAGAGAACTGGAATGTTTTTGTGCTGCTTGCAATCTCTTTTGTGCCAAAACTTTGTGTAGTACACTTCTTGTAAGCATGAATATTGGGACTAATTCTTGGTTACATGCTGCACTAGTCACATCAAAGACCTATTTGTTCTTTCAGTAATGTGATTCTCAGACTCTGGGGTTCATCAGAGGGATTTATCTGTCTAATAAATATATCCACTCTGTACTTTTAATATTTCCTGATTAAAATAAAGCTGTTTGTCTCTCTTATCTTCAGTGATTGTATATAAACAGGGATTACTTACACAGGAATATCATCCCCACTCCCAGTTTGTAGCATGTTCAGGCTGTCTTTGGGAATGGCTACAGTGTAAGTCATGTGTCTGCAGGTACACCTGCAGAGTTCATACTTTAGAGTTAGTATGAACACAGGAAAAAATACAAAACAGCCTGTTCTACTGTTTTTTCATGTATAAAAATGTAATTTATTATTAATCACTGTGTAACTCAAACCCAGACCTCATAAGGAAATGAAGGATGAAACAAGGTTGGACTATTCTAATGCAATTTCTTTTTACCCCTTTTTGTCTGAAGGGTATTAAAAACTCTTACACATTGTCATTTTTATTTCTAAATAAACTGTTGATTAAATCTATGCCACAATAAAATAATTGCTCCTTTGAGAAACATGCCTCAGCTGTGACAGGGTATAAATTATCCCACAAAATAATAAAATGCAAGATCAGCACAGAGTGACTTCCTGTGGGAAGAGAGGAGCAAATTGTGGAATCTATGCAAGGAGCTTCAGGGTACATTTGTGTGATGGCCGACAGTTGATCTGAAGGCCGCACGAACTTCAATATAGGTGCAATGAGTATGTATTCGTAAGGAAAGAGCCCTGAGAAAGTGAGATTTAGTCATGGGAATGTTCTCCCAACAGACCTGACAAATTCAAAACAAGGAGAGAACTATGCAACAACATTCAAGCACCTGATGTTTTTCTGAAGTGCATAAAGAGCTGATGTTATATTCAACCAATGGATAATAATGGTGCAGCCAACAGGTACTCTGTAGCAGTTAGATGACCAATAACCTTGTAGCACAAATGATAAGATATAAGAATGTATAAATGGAGACTGATTGTTTAATAAACATCGGCATTTGCCTAGAACCTTTGCACTGTCCACTTCGTCATGTCGCGTCCGCATCAGCAGTGACATCTGGTGACCCCGCCGTGATGAACTGCAGCTGCTGGACAGCGAGTGCAGCGGTGGAGGCTGGTTATGGACACTTTAAAAGTAGTAAAGAAGGACCCGGCGCCGGCCCCAGAGCTGCAGTCTGACCCTCTTGCCGGGCTCGAGCTCCACCAGCCGGGAAGAGAAGTCCAGCCCCACAGTGGAGTTGGAGCGCAGCGGCCCCGGGAAGCAGCCCTCGGTGCAGCGGTGCAGGAGGCGGGACTTGCTTACGGTGCAGTCCCGGCACAGCCGGCTGGATCTGGTAGATCTGGTTCTCCACGTCCATGGCGGCCCCGGCCCGGTCCGGCCCGGCGCTGCCTTGGGGC
>WBMZ01015138.1:0-25491 GCA_013400975.1 Atrichornis clamosus
CGGGTGCCGGCGGTGCTCCCGCGCGCTCTCGGGGAGCTGCCACGACAGGGTGGCTGTCCCGGAAATGGAGGCAGGGAACAAGTGGGGGAAAGGTCTGAGTTTTCCCGTGTTTCTCACGTGTCCAGTTGCAGTTTCCTCGGCGGCGGCAGCAGCAAGAGCTGGGGTCTTCAGCCAAGGCAAGCAGGCGGCTGGTCTCTCTTCGGAGGGAGAGAGAGAGAAGGCACAGGAGCCCCGGCTCCTTCTGGAGCTCCCACTCAGATGGGGAGGATCTGCCAGCAGTGATATAGCAGCGGACGATGCAGGTGTCCACCGAAAACAGCCGGGAGGGAAATTCCTGGGAAACTGGGAAGCCAAAAACTGCCAGAGCCAGAACACCACACCACGTCTCCCCAAGCCGGGCGAAGAGGCAGTGAGTCCAACAGGCTTCTTTCCGGCTCCGGAGAAGCTGCTGCCTGCCCCCCCCCCACACACACACATGCACACACCGTTCCCCACCTCCTTTTGTGTTTTTCAAAACTGTATCAAAGACTCAGCCAGGGTGATCAACTATCCCTTTGCGTCTTGATCACCTGTCATTTACATATTGGGACTAACCCCGCTCCTGACAGCTGTCTCCCTGGTAACCAATTGGAAGAAAGAAAGAAAAAATTCACTAAGAAATGACTGAAATTACAGGTATAGAGGGCTTGCAGTGAGTTTGTCATGGGGAGGAGTGTAATATTTGTGGTTTATCCCTCAGTATTGAGGACCTGATTGTAAAAAATACACCTTGCTCTTTCCTGGTTCCTTGTTCCTCATTAGGTCCAAATTTACTGTTTATGGAGTGTTTTACATATGTTGCATACTTGTTCTTTGTTACTTCTAAAACTCTGATGACTTGGCCATCGGTGAATTGCTCATAGCCTGGGCCTGCAGTATCACCTGTGACTGTGTTTACACTGATACATTTATTTATTTATTCATTTATTTTAATTCTAATTACTGTCATTGTAGACACTCTGTTCTACACAGAGCCACTTGTTCTTACAGAAGGATAGAATGGCTGAGGTGGGCAGGCACCTCTGGAGATCATCTATCCGCCTCCCTGCTCAAAGCACAGTCACCTAAAGCAGATTGCATGTCCAGTTGAGTATCTCCAGGACGGAGATGCCATGGCCTCTCTGTGTAGTCCACACCCCCATGCCTTCCCCCAAGGTGTCTATATTCATGGGTAAGTCCCAGCTCTCTCAGCCTCTCCCCATTTGACAGATGCTCTAATCTTCTCATCATTGTCCTGGACCTTTGCTGGATTCACTCTATGTCCATGTCTCTCTTGTACTGGGGACCCCAAACATGAATGCAGCATTCTAGGAGGTGAGGAGGTTGTTGGCTGCCTCTGCCACAAGGACACGTTGTTGGATACTGTTCAACTTGCCACGAGAACCCAAAAGCCCTTTTTTGTCAAGTTTGTGCTAGTGGATGGCATTGTTTCTCCCAGGTGCAAGATTACATTTCCCTTTGTTGAACCTCATGAATTTCCTGTCAACACATTCCTTTAGTCTGTTGACGTCCCCCTGGGCAGCAGCACAACCGTTTGGCACATCAGCCACTCCTCACAGTCTCACACTGTCCGTACACTTCCTGAGATTGTACTCATGCAGGTCACTAAGGAAGATGATGCAAAGAGGGATTGTCCCCAGTACCAACCCCTAGGGTATGTCACTAGTGACTTGTCTCCACTGGACTTTGTTCCAGGATCCCAACCTTTCAATCCACCTTGCTATCCATTATATACTGCTTTCTCTCATTCACCAAGCGATCACATAAGGCTGTCAGGTTGCTTAAGCATGATTTACCCTTCATAAGTCCGGGATGACTACTCCCACTAACCTTCTTTTCCTTAGTGTGTTTGGAAATGGCTTTTGGGAAGATTTGCTGTCACCTTTCCAAGAACTAAGGGGAAGATGACTGGCCTGTAGTTCCACAGGTTCTCCTCCTTCAAGACAGAAGTCTCATTCTTCTACTCCTCAGGAACTTCCCCCAATCATCATGGCCTTTCAAAGTTTATAAAAGAGAGTGGCCTTGCAATGACATCAACCACACTCCTTCAGCATCCCTCATCTCCCTGGATGTGCAACCGTCAAGTCCCATGGACTTGAGCATTTCTATTTTGTTTAAATGTTCTCTAACCTGATTCCACTTCACTGAATGTCTCACTTGCTCCAGACATTCGCACTGGCCTTGGAGCTTGGACTGCTTAAAGCAAGGAACTTCAGAGAGGCACACAGATGAACTGATTTCCCAGAAAAGTTATGAGAGCTTTTCCCTGGATGCTGTCCTCCCAGCACATGCATCCACATGGGTTAAGTCCTTGTTTCCTATCTATCAAGATCTCTCCTGTACACATCACACTGCAACCTTTGCTTGCCAAGCTGGTCATCACTTGATTGTCAGTTCTCTTATCCCTCACCTATTGTCCCTAGTTTAAAACTCTTCTTCACAGGATGGGCAGCTTTTGTCTGCTCAGTAGAGATGTTTTTGCCCCTTAGTCCCATGGATGGGGTGGATGAGGTGGATGAGGTGGATCCCATCTCTTTATTGCAGTCCTTGATCCTTGAAGAGGGTAATAAAAACCGAATCCCTGATTGACACCAGCTGTTGACCTGCAAGCTGCATCTCTTCCCCCTCAGCTACTTTCCCCACTCAGCCCCCACACTCATGGCCATTGCATCCAGAGTCATGAATGTCACACTTGGTATGCTCAGGGTCTTCCCTAGCAGTGTCATTGATGTCCACATGGAAGAGAAGCAGCTGCAGGAATAACAGTGTGAGGGCTGGACAAGCCTTGGCAGCCTCTCCATACCATCCCAGATGTGAGAATCCAGCAAACAGCACATGTCCTTTGTCAGGTTGGTAGACAGGACCTCCATGCCCTGCAGCGGGGGGTCTCTCACTACCAGCACCCAGCACTGGTGTGTGGCTCAGGCCCAGGCTCACACAGTCCAGATGTTTCCCTGGACACAGCTCCTAGCCTCACATCTGAGGGCACTGAGCTGATGCTGTTCTTGTCCTGTACATGTGCAGGTGGAACAGGAAATATCTTCCTGGCGCCTGCCATAAGTCACAAGCTTCCAGCCTTCATCCTCATGGGAATCTCTGATTCCCAACCCAATGAGCACAGAGTCTGCATTGAGGCATTCAGGCCCTTGAAACTGCAGGGCGTCCAAGAAGATTCTGTTCTGCCCCAGCTCAGCCAAAGTGAGAAGCCTCAAACACTCCCTGCAGCACGAGACTTGCAAAGCCATGTCCTCCCACAGGAGAGCTCTGCCTGGGTGAAGGCTCTGACATTACTGGGAGAGCTGTTCCAGAGCCTGTTCTGTGGGAGCCCATGCCATGTGGCACAGCATCAGCCCTGCCAACCCCTACCCCTCTGTGCATCCCACTGTGCCAATCCCTGTGCCTGTTAGCTGCTCCCTGAGAGGTGTGCTTCAGGCCCAGCAGTTACATGGGCTTCTCCCTAGCACCTGCTACTGACTAGTTACAGAACTATATACGCAGTAAGGGCACCCGAGGTAATTGCACAAAACCCAAGACAATGCTGGTAACAGCAGAACAGCTCCTACCAGGCCAAGACAAGCCCAGGCAAAGCCTGTCAGAGCCTCACGTATCACAGAGCTTGTGGCCTCTTGCAATCAGTGGCAGCACCATGATAAGGCTGAGGTAGACAGTGGGATAGTGACAGCCATTCCAGCCTCTGTTTCATTTTCCAGAGCCTTTTCCAGTGTTTGATATAGACTTAGTTTCTCTGCAAGAAACTCTACCTCCTGTTTCCAAAATGGTCTTTTTACACACATCATGTCCTTGATTTTGCTGCTCCCAGTTCCAGCCAAACTCAAGGACTCCAGCCCAGCTCCTCTGGACAGCCTGGAGCAGGCCCTGTCTTGAAAGACAGCAGCAGTCAGAAGAGTCTGCTCCTAATGACCAGTTCTGCCTAAGTGTGTGATGAGGCTTCCTACCCTGAAAATGTGCTTTTATTTGAAGAACAGCTATAGTGTGCTCTGGCTGGGGAATGTTTGTTTTCACAAACCCTCTTAGCAGCTGCCTTCCTACAATACAACCCTGAGGTAACTACCAGTTTGCCCAAGGAGCCATAGATCCCGGCCTGAGACAGAGCCTAGCCCGGCCCCTGAAAGTGTGAGAGCACAACAGGTTCCATCCACAGGGATTGCAGCAGCACCTGTGCTTGCCTCACGGCTGGAAAGCTGCTGAGCTGCTCTGTCAGCCTTGTGGGCGTGGCGTCTGCATCAGCATTTGCCTGCCTTATGCGATCTGGCATTTTGTTTAGAAATGTTTTGATGATTTGCTCGAGTTGCCTCAGTTGCACTCCCTTAGACTGGTGCTGTGGGTAGCTGATGGGCAATCAGCTGTGGCTCCAGTCAGCTCTCTCAGTTGTAGGGAGTGTAGTGGATTTAGGGAGGGTGGAGAAATTACCGTTGGCAGCATCTCCTACAGTCACCTTTGAAGCCCTTCCTAACTCCTGGTGGAGATGGTACAGCTCAGACTGTTGTTTTCCCCAGGTGTGCTGGGTGGTGGCAGGCTCTGGCGTATCTTGGGAGCACAGAGCTATGCGGGATGCACTGTCAGTGGGTGTTTTCCTTCTCCTCATGCCCCTGCAGTCCCCGGGGCAACAACAGGAATTGGAAGGCAGTGACAGGGTCATTACCAGAAGAAAGCTCTTTGCCAATCCTGCTCCTCTGGCTGAAAGTGCAGAGCTTCTGTTGCCTGGAAAATCGAGGAGTCTTTCATTTAGTTTTGTTTCCTCTTCACTTTTGCTTTTCATTGTTTTTGTTGTCTCATACCAGCGTGGCACTGAAATGAGTTCTCAGTACAATGTCTTCCTGGTGACCAGAGGTTTGGGAGCCATACAGTGGATATATCACCAGGCCTGTTGATGGAAAGCCAGGGCAGCCTGAGGTGTGACTTAGGTCTAACACCACCCACACTGCCAGGGCTTGCAACCACATTCACTGCCTGGCTTAGAGACACCAGAAGTTAGAACCCCAAAATCATGAGTTTAAAAAAAACAAACCAAAACAAAACCTCAGTTGCTTTTATCTTGCTTGCTTTTATCTATGTCTGAGCTTGTACTGAAGGATTTCAAGCCTTTTTTTCTGTCACCTGGGCCCCGGTGTCACCACAAACAATGAGAGAGGGCCCTTAACTGGGACTTGGGGAAGGATATGTGCAGGGATTTCCAGCTTGGTAAAGTGCATGTTATGTGTCAGGCCTTGTGGCTATTGTAATATCGCATCTTCTGCTATTGGCTGGACTTACTGGTCCGGGCTGCCCTTCTGCTGGGGAAGGTGACCTGGCAGGACATGGTGGTGCCCCACGTCTTCCCAGGCTTGCAGAGGGATCACGAGACAGCACAGCTCAGCTCTCAGAAGCCAGATTTCTTGGGGTCTGGGATGAGATAAATGCTTCAAACAGATTTATCTCCCAGACAGTTAACTCTTCTCTCCCCTTGTCAGAACAGCCTTGGAACTGGGTGTAGTTGGTTTTTGGGTTTTGGTTTGGTTTGGTTTGCTTTGAGGGGTTTTGGGGTTTGGGGTTTTTTTTAATCTGAACAAAATTTATTTACTCTTTTGTTATTATTTGTATGTGGAGTTGTGTTGACATATATTGACAGACCTAATGTGGTAGTAAAATAGCAAGGAAGGACAGGCTAACTTAGTATTTGTGCCCTTAACTGGGATTCTTATTGGGTCTGAGATTGGATTATTTGTTCACCACATGAACTGTTTAGTTACTATCTCTATTGTACAGTGTTGCTGTAAATGCATAAGAACATCAGTGTAACATTAAGGATGATCTGACAAGGGTTTTCTGTAAATTCCTCAGCCCACGACAGAGATCTAGAAAACAGCCACTGCTCAAATCTCCCACTTCCAAGTAGGCTGTTACCCATTCTTACACAATGCAGGTGCCTCTTTTCATGTCACAGTTACTTTGGTAAACTTAGTCTGCCAAAGGTTAAGCAGAATATGTTTTCTTTTACTATTTCTTCTCATTGTTTGTTGGTTTTCGAAGCTCATCTTCCCTACCTTCCTTTTTCAAAGACAGTATCATGCATGTATGGCCAAGTCTATAAACATTTTTTCTTCCAAATGGTTCCCTTCCCAGTCCTCATGACAGAAATTAAACCCTTCAATGTTTTTTGGTTTTTCACAATGTCAGCTAGGAAGAGCATTACTAAAGCCATGTGCCACTTCCCACTGCATGCAAGAATTTGGATGTCCTGTAATCAGAATAGCGGCCACTTAGTGCTGGAAGTGAAAAAAGACCCGTGGAGCACCAAGATTCTCATGAGCTCTTCAAAATAACAGAGTAGAAAACTAGAAAAGGAGGCTCTGGAGGAGCAGCAGATGAATTTATGAAGCCTGGGGACCTGGAACATGAACATAGATGAGAGGACATTCCCAGTAGGCAAGCACAAAGAGCCAGTGTGCCAATGCTCCTAAAGGAAGTTGTGATGAGGGACAGAGCAGGTGCTGAAGTACAAAAGCTGTATAACTTGGAGTGCCCGTGTCCAGCTCTGAGAAAGCAGCCTGGCCCACTGTCCTGCAGGAATAACCCCTCCCATTGCACCCTGAACTCCTTCTGTGGCTTCACCTGAAAGCAGCCTTTTTATTCTTATCTGTCTACAACTTTTATTGCAGATAACATCAAAACAGAGACCAAGCCCAGAGCAGCAGTAGGGAAGGTAGGAAAAGAGAAGTCTAATCTGGGTTTTAGTTCCCTGAGATTGTCAGTGGTGTTCTCTCCCTAAAGAAAGGAGTTGGTTTTACAGAGATGTTATGATTAATGTTATATAACAGAGTATTTATTACTGAAGAGAATATAAGTATTCCTTAATCAAACTGAATTTGATTCACATTAAAATTAATGTATTTAAATACTATTATTTATTTTAAAGGCTTATTTAGAACTGCAATGACAAATGAACAGCCTTGAGGCTGCCTTTAAGCTTGTTCTGTGTCAACACAGAACTTGCTTTTGCTTTAGCTTTCAAGAAGCCTTGAGCCAGCCTGTGTGTGACCTAAGGGAGCAGTGCTGCTTGTTCCACTCTGGGAAGGGAGCAAGGGATGCACACCAGCTACAGCTCATGATGTTTTCCATGAAAGATTATTGCAGCAGAAAGACTTAATGAACCTTTAATTTTGAATCTGTGCCTTTTCTGGAAACAGCTTTGTTGTCTGCCATGCTCTGCAGTTTCAAGCAGTAATTGCAAGGGAATAAAAGCCTTTACAATTTATTTCATTATTAACTATATTATTTAGACACTTGAAAAGCAATTTTCTGTCTTTAACATAGCTGGAGAATTGTTTGGAAAACCTGAACGTGAAGGACCCCTAATGCTAGGAAATTTGCTCATCAAGTTGCAGGCTGGCTTTGCCAGGTCCCCACCACTGTCCCACCATAATTAGGCTGTGACTCCAACCACTACCCTGGATTCTTGTTGTGTTTCACACTGATAGTGACACTCCTTTGCATTTAGATCAATAGGCTGTAGCCTTATGTTAGAGCCTTTGGATTGTCTGGAAGAGCACTCCATGTGTATCTGTAAGGTAAGCCTTTGGAACGAACCTTTTCCATGCTGCTTTACTCTCAATGCCAGCTAAGGCTGTACACTTGTGCTTCACGTGTTATTTGTTCGGCTACTCACTACAAAGTCTGTACAGAGCAGGAATGTTCAGTACAGCCTTTTTTCTTTTTTTTTTTTTTTTTTGGTCTTTTTACAATGTCAACACAGTGATGGTGATAGCAAAATAAAAGGGGTAGGGTGGAAACAGAACTAACTCCAGGGATTTACCTTTTGAGTAAAAGAGAATCAAAAGCCAGAGACACACAGTGAGACATTTGCTTCCCGGCTGTGCTTGCCAGTGAGCTGGAATGATGCTACCAGTACTATGACCATACCACTTTTCCATGGAAAAAAAAAAAAGCCAAATAGGAGAAAAGCACTTGTACAATAAAGAAGTTGTACTATCAATAAGTACAAATTTTAAACCAAATTGCCTAGCACAGTAAGCACTTCGAGGCCTCTTTTGCATGGGTAATACTTTCTTTGCCAAATAAAATGTCTGTTTATGCATGAAACCTCTGACAGTGATCATCTGACGACATGGGGAGCAGCAGTATTAACTTCCGTGGGTTATTACCACACGTTTCTTGGACACGGCAGAGCAGGAGGGGAGTGAAGGAGTGAGCCCTGTGCTCTCGGCATCCTGCCTGGCTGGGGGCTCTTGCCTGCATGCACCGAGGATTCCCCAACCTGGATGACAGGCAGATCATGTCAGCAGAGTGGGACAGGGATGAAGACATTGTTAGTGTGACAAAGACATTGGTACCTGCCATGCTAAAGGCATGCACGGGGGAGGTTTGGGTTGGACATTAGAAAGAATTTCTTCACAGAAAGGGTGATTAGCCATTGAAATGGGCTGCCCAGGGAGGTGGTGGGGTCACCCTCCCTGGAGGTGTTTAAGTTGAGACTGGACATGGCACTCAGTGCCATGGTAGTGTTCGGTCATAGGTTGGACACAGTGATCTGAGAGGTGTTTTCCAACCTAATCGGTTCTGTGATTTCTCCCATCTGAAGCCAAATCCTTACCCACTTCCAAGGTTTCTAGGAAACTGTGTTCATCTTTGGGTATGTTTATGGCATGCAGCTCCATGGGGCAGCTCCACGGGGCTCATATTGTTTCAAGGACATTTGCACCCCAATGCCGGTGGTGACTGGGCATCAGGTCTGTCTGTGGGACTGAAGTTTGAGGGTTTGCTCTTTGGTTTTCTGATTTGTTTTGTTGTTTACATAAGCCTTTTAATAGGCTGATAGATCTGGGATTGTTCAGCCTGGAGAAGAGAAGGCTCTGGGGAGACCTCACTGCAGCCTTCCAGTACCCAGAGGAGGATTATATAAAAGAGGGAGATGGACGAGCAGATAGTGACAGGACAAAGGGCAATGGTTTTAGACTGAAAGAGGGCAGAGTTAGATTAGATACAGGAAGAAATTCTCTACTGTGAGGGTGGTGAGGCGCTGGAACAGGTTGCCCAGAGAAGCTGTGGATGTCCCATCCCTGGGAGTTGTTCAGGGCCACGTTGGATGGGGCCCTGACCAACTTGCTCTAGTGGCAGGTGTCCCTGGCCACGGCAGGTGGTTGGAACTAGATGACCTTTAAGGTACCTTCCAACCCAAGCCATTCTGAGGCCGAGAGAGCTAATCCAGAACTACAAACAGGGGTGGAGCCGGGGAGGAAGCAGCGAGGCCTGGGGACCGCCACAAGGCGCCATGGCCGCGGAAAAAGAACCACAGCCCCCGTCGTGCCTCGCGGACAGCGCTGCGGGAACAAGCTCTTCGCTGATTTGCTGTTCTTTCCGCTGCTCTCGCCAATCAGGCGCGCAGCTGACGGTGGAAAACTCCGAGCGCATGAGGCGGGCTGGCGGCGTCCCGGGAGCAATGGAGCGGGACCGAGGAGAGGTGAGCGGGACGGGACGGGACGGGACGGGACGGGACGGGACGGGACGGGACGGGACGGGACGGGACGGGACGGGGGCTCCGTCGGGTCCCGGCCTGGGCTGCTGCTGGAGGTGGCGATGGGCCCGTCGGATCCCGGCGGGACAGGCCTCTGCGTCCCCCTCGACTCCCTGAGGAGGCTCCGCATGGTGCTGCCCTTGCTTGGCAGCCGTGGGGGCTTGTAACGCGTCCGCAAGTTTCACTCGTGTGTGGTGGAAGAGTAGCGATCCAAGGGTGCTCACGTCTTATGGGGCTGGTGGAGGTGCATCCATACAGCGACGAGAAGGCGATGAAAATGTTTGGTTTTTACAGGAGTTCAGGCCTTTCAGACGTCAGGATTGCTGTCTGAGGGCAACTCTGGAGAGCAACTCTGTGTTCAGGGAAAAACATGGGAACCTTGGGTCTGTTGTGTGTGAAAGCCGGAGAGGATGTGGGGAGACAGCAGTGAGTGAAGTCTGATTTTCCTGTCCATGTGTCTATAATGATAGCCAGAAGCCAGGGAATTTAGCACTGGAAGGTGATGGACTTGCTGCTGATCTTTTCTTGTTGCCCACTTGGATGAGCAACTGTATCCTGGTCCCTCATGTAGCTATTTGAATCTGCCTTTCTGTTCCATCACTCCCTGTGCTCCTGCTGGCTTCTTGCTGCTCCTTCATGAGTTGCTAATGCCTTTTGCCAGCTTCTTTTGTGCTTATTTGGTGCCTGGTTCAAGATTCTTCTAGTCTGAGACACAGTCACTGTTTTTCTGTGCACTTTCTTCAGTTGCTGCCTCACAGCTCTCCTGCTGTAACAGCAAGTACCAAGAGCTAGTGAAGATGTTTAGCTATGGAGTCATCTGGTATAGGCAAGAACTTACAACAAACCTTCTGGCATCCTGCTGGTGCAATTTCTGAACCGAGGTCAGCTGTGGACTGTGCAGTTTCCAAAGGACATGAACTATCTCCAGGGACGAGTCTGCCCTGCTGACTTCCAGGCTGTGCTGGTCTTGTGAGCTGTGGTGGCAGGAATGTGCAGCTTTGCGCTCTGCTCTGGAAGTCTGTGGTGGCTTTATTGTGATGGTGCTTACACTGCTGTGCTGTGCAGCTGTGTTGTGAGAAACACTGCCTGGAAGGACACAGTCTCATCTGTCCTTTATCAGCATGGCAGTGCTTTGCCCTGTACTTTTCCCATGTTCCTCAAGTTGCGTACTATCTAGCTGCAACTCTGTGGCATTTTCCTCTTGGGAAGCAGAATGCAGCCTGTACAACACCAGTAAAGGGACTTGTTTGGGTGTAATAGCTTCCATGCTAAGGATTCAGACTCCTGCCTTTAGGTTGTTACCTGGACTCATTTCTTGCCCTGAGGCCTCTCCCTGGCCCAAGAGGCCCCCCCGGCAGCAGAGGCAGGTTTATTGTGCAGTGGGTTTTAAAATGTCTATTTTAAAGCAGACTGGCTCTTTTTGCAGTTGGTGTCTTCCTTCTGCCACAAAACTTCATCTTTGGAGCAGGTGGAGGAGGAAGGCGATGACGAGGAGGAGGATGATGAATTGGACATTTTTGAGGGTTATGACAGCCTCACATGCTACAACAGCAGTATGGGCAGTGACAGCAGCTCCTGTCTGGAGGAGTCTAGTGATGATGAGATGGCAGACCGGGAAGCTGGAGAGCTTTCGACCTCTGCTATGCACCAGCCATCCACAGGCCGGCTCACAGAAGACAGTGGCTCCGAGCCAGGTACTGCCTGTTCTACCTAAAACACGTGAAGAGGGAACCAAAGGGTGTATGACTGCACCTTGGGGATGCTTTGGGAGTAGCTTTGGATTCAAACATCTTTTTCTGGGCTACGTGGGAGAGCTGCTCTGTGTAATGACAGTTACCTGGTCTCAGCTCTGTCCTTGTAGTGTATTTACTCTGCCAAATGCTCATGTTTTTGTGCCTTCCTTCTCTCAGCTGTGTGCGAGATGTGTGGGATTGTGGGCACCAGGGAGGCTTTTTTCTCCAAGACCAAACGTTTCTGCAGTGTCTCCTGCTCCAGAAGCTACTCCTCAAATTCCAAAAAGGCCAGCATCCTGGCCAGACTGCAGGTGAGTTAAAACCCCAGCATCTTGCTCACAGGCTCCATCATGCTGACAGGCTCTTGTCCAGCTCGGGGACTTCAACCACCTCAATATCTCCTGGAAAAGTAGCATGGCAAGCTGCAGGTAATCCAGGAGACTCCTGGAATGCATAGGGGATAACTTCTAAAGCCAGGTGATAGACAGCTGTTCCAGAGGAAATGAAACAGTAGATTTGATGGTCACCAAGATAAGCAAACTAATTGGAGTGTTGAGATTGGAGGCAGCCTGGGCTGCAGTGGTCATGTGTGATGGGTGGAATTTGCAGTCTTGAGGGATAAAGGTCAGGTAAGGAGTAAAGTCAGCCTCCTGAACTTTAGGAAGGCAGACTTCTAGCTCTTCAGGGAGATTCTATAACTCTGTGAGCTCTCCTGGGGTGTGTCTGTATGTAGGGGTAGGTAGTTGCTTTCTAATTAAAGATCAGACTGACATTCCCAGTGGCTTGCTTTTCCTGCCTGAAGTCCCCAGAGAAGGCATGCCAGCTTAAAGGTAGTGCTCCCCAAAGAAGAGATGCATACCCAGCTGTCCAATTGGAGGGGATGATTTCCTCTCCTGTGCCACTAACGTTTCTAACATTCCTTCTTTTATAGGGGAAACCACCAACAAAGAAAGCAAAAGTTCTGCACAAGGCATCCTGGTCGGCCAAGATTGGGGCCTTCCTCCACTCGCAGGGCACGGGACAGCTGGCAGATGGGACACTGACAGGTCAGGATGGTGAGTGTAGGTGAGGTGTGAGGAGGTGCAGCTGCTGGAGTCACAGAAATGGGGACACCTTGAGTGCTGTAAGCTCTGCAGTCTTCCTCCTCCCCTCTGGTACACTGCCTTGTACTGTTACGATGTGTGTGGAGCTCTGACACAGGCTGGCAGGACATGGGGCCTGTCTCTTTCCTCTCCCTGCCCTAGTTCCTGCCCATCCCCTGTTGTAGCCTTGTCCTTGTATGACTTGATCTGGATCATAAGCTCACTAGTCCCAGTCCCACAAGGTGCTGACTTCTGCTGGCAAAAGTGACTTAAAGATGTCCTGCTGCTCCCAGCCATTCACTGCCCCACTGCTTGTGGGGAGTTATATTTCCCCTGAGTCACTCACTGATCAACTTGAGCAATAACCAGTCACTGCAGCTGAAGAAGCAGCAACTTACTGTGTTAAGGAAAACGTGAGCCCTGGGGCATGGCAGCAGCAGGGAGTGATCCCTGAGCACACTGCTGCTGAGTAGAGCTGTAGCTTTAGACCAGGAGTGACTGTGGGATTAATATCTCAGATTAATATCTCTGTTTTTCCCAGCACCCTCTGGGGAAGCAAGTGCTGCTGATATGACCCTGCTGTGTTGCTGCTGAGAGGCAAAGCTGTGAAGTGGTTTAGCCCTGAAAGGATGCACTCTCCCTAGAGTGGTTTAGCTCTGGGCTGGACCTGACCCTTTTTATTGCCCTTCCTATTCCCTCTTTTTCAAAAGCAAGTGATAGTAAAGATTGATAATATAGATAATAAAAGATTAATAACATATTTTGCCTCTTGCGGGGGCTAGTGACCATGCACTCATAGGATCTAGTTTCCCACCAGGGAAAATGCAGTGGAATGCGTAATCCCTGTGTTCTGGGGCAGAGTGTCCTAGTGCCTGGAGGCAGGCTGTAGTCCAGAGGTAACTGAGCACTCCATGCCTATTCTGTGATCTCACCTGGTTTTCTGCTCTCATGTCTGCTTGTAGCACTCGTCCTGGGCTTTGACTGGGGAAAGTACCTGCAGGAGCACGGCTACAAGGCAGCTCCTGTCAGTTGCTTCAAACACGTGAGTTCTACTTTGCTGTGCGTGGCAGGGCACACAGGGCATGTCATACTCATGGGCCTCCCCTGTGCTCCTGTGACGGCTGCTTATTGAGCCCCCAGTGATGCAAGGAAAATCTGGGCTTTCTCACAGCTAAGAATGGAAGTCTCATAAAGAGACCAGGAGTTCTGGGAGAGGAAGCAGATGGGGATTTGATAGAAACACTGCTGGAAGTAATGGCCCAGTGCTGACTGAGAACAGAGTTAGTTCTGACTGGGGATGATAGTGGGAAGCTCCCAGCTACCTTTGCAGTTTGTACAGGTGAGCACAGCCCGGGGTGATGTGCAGAGAGGAACTTAGCTTGCATGAGCCTGGCAGTAGCTGCCCCTCCAGCATGTCTGATTCTATTAATACTCACTTGTTATGGCACTTTTGAGTTGTGGTCTGATAATACTGACATCTCCTTTTTTTGAGGGTAGGTAAGGCAGACATGACAGTTTTATTGATTGTTAGGTGTTTTTCTGCCATAGAGGAATGGCAGCAGCTACTTTGGGATAATAGGACAGCTGGCAGTGAAATAGTTAAGCACTGCAATA
Organism: Atrichornis clamosus; assembly: GCA_013400975.1. Classification (NCBI taxonomy): domain Eukaryota; kingdom Metazoa; phylum Chordata; class Aves; order Passeriformes; family Menuridae; genus Atrichornis; species Atrichornis clamosus. The sequence continues at coordinate 14,001 of WBMZ01015138.1, forward strand.
TGATGTTCTGCCTTTTGGGGAGTGAACACCCCAGTGAGATGTTTGGGACAGTTCAACTGCATTCCAAGGTGTTGGCAGATGTAGGAGGGGTAAAGCATGCAAGCCTGTGTCTAAGACATGTCTCTGAAAGCTAGAAGCAGGGTCTGAGCCCTGCTCTGGTTGTCCACATCCTTCTCTCAACATGGCTGCCTCAATCCTTCAGGTGCCGCTCTTTGATCAGTGGGATGATGTGGTGAAAGGTATGAAAGTGGAAGTGCTGAACAGCGATGCTGTGCTCCCCAGCCGTGTGTACTGGATTGCATCTGTCATCCAGATTGTAGGTATGTCTCTGATATAATCCTTGACAACTGGGGATGACTAACCTTTGAGGGAAGCTTTAGAGAGCTGAGTATAGCTGGTCAAGCAAAACAGTAGCTCTCTGGAGCTCGACAACTGCTGAGAGATTTTGGAACAGGAAATACCATGGTGCAAGAGTGAGAGGAAACCAGCATGTGGTCCCTCTTCTGATTTCTGGGCAGTTTACAGGAGTAGCTGCTGGAGAAGCTCTGGTAACCTATGCAGAACTCTGAAGGCCATGCTGTAGGTACTAAGCCTGTGGTGCCAGATTCTTGGCCTCTGATGCTTTTGGTTGTCTACTCTGTCCTGGCAGGATACAGGGCTCTTCTGCGGTATGAGGGCTTCGAGAACGATGCTGGCCATGACTTCTGGTGCAATTTGGGCACAGTGGATATTCACCCCATTGGCTGGTGTGCCATCAACAGCAAAATCCTGGTACCACCACAAAGTGAGTGTGGGGCAAGAGGAGTCAGCACATGCCTGGGCATGGAGGAGCCTTGGTTTATGCCTAGCACAGGGGCATAGGTGCTCCCACCATATGTAGGTCTACAGCTCCATTTGTGCTTTAAGTTACAAGTAACAGTTTGGGTTTGGTAAGCTGGAGACTGCTTGGATTGCTCCCTTGGCATCTTCCTGTCAATGACTTGAGATGCTGGATGCAGAGCTCATGTCAGACCTGTGGAAGCTAATGCAGATGACTTTTCCTCCTAACCCACATGGTGGCTGGACTAAACTTTGGGGGAACTTTTTGATTCTATATCCTGGGCAGTGTCTCTGGTAAGCACAGTGATTCCAATCCCTGTGCAGCTAGCAGTTCAGAGAGGGATGCCAATTTAGTGGGATTCTGGCAAGATGAGATTTGCTTGGTATGGCTCATGTGTTTTTGCTCTATTACCACTTACTCATCTAAATCAGTGGAGTTGAGTGTCTGCTTGGCCCAGTTCATTCTGTAATAGTGATCCCTTCAGCCAGATGTGGGGGTAAGCTGGCAAAACAAGAGTACAGAATCTGAGTGTGAAGAGGGCCTTTTAGTGCAAATGAGCTCTCAGAGAGATGGAAAGGTGTAGTGTGGTGCTGTAATTATTTTGGTCATAAAGATGAGCTTTTTCCCTGTGCACATGTAGCTATCCATGCCAAGTACACTGACTGGAGAAGTTACCTCATGAAAAAACTCGTGGGAGCCAGGACCATCCCAGTGGATTTCCACATGAAGGTAAACAAGGGAGGCTCTAATTTTGCATGGGGGAAATGAAGCCAAAGTCAAGACGTGTGCTCAACATGTCTCTTCTGGTTCTAATCTGTGCAACTTCTGTGTGCCTTGAAACTTGTGCAGGGGCAGTGAGTGCTTCCACATGCTTCTGAGATATCTGTTATGATGCTATGGGTAATGGCACAGCCTCCATGCCCTGTCAGCACAACAGTTTCTCCTTTGGGTCATAGGCAGGTTTTAAAAGTTGTTGTCACATAGGGTGTCTGAGTTTATTTTGTGGTTCCTAGTTGCTGCACAGCATCCTAGAATCACAGTTTCAAAATGTCAGGTGTTCTGTAAACACCTTTGGGCATTTGTGGATGAGTAGGGCAAGGCTATATCAGCAAACTGAAGGTCCCAAAAAAGTCAGAAAGCAGCCAGTGACTTTTTTTCCATGTGCTTGTGCCTTTGGGTCGGTCTGCAGAGTAACTGGTTTTGGATGTGGTGTTGACAGATAGATCATTATGTAGCTCAACCTCTGATCAGAATAAAAAGGTGAAAATAAGAACCTGACCTCTTTTAAAGTCAAGTAAAAATCCTGTTGCCCTTTGAGAAGCTACACCTCTAACTAATTGCAGCCCTGAAACTCTTGTGATCTCTTTTATAAGTGAAAAAGGCGCCCAATTCCTCACTCAGTTCCTGGTGAACAGAAGTTCACGCCTGGAACATTCACACAAGGTGCTGGCTGGGCTGGGATGGGGTAGCTGTTATGAGGCCACGTGACAAGGGAGACTCTGGGGATGTGTGCCCAACTACACTGTCATGTCGGGGGCTGACAGTTCCCTGTCCCCCTGATGAACCCACTCCCATGCATCCCTTCCCAGTCAGCTTTGGGCAGTGCCAGAGTGTATGTCTGGGGAAAGCTGTTCTCTGAAGTGTTTGGAGAAGGAAAACAAGTGTGATTATCTCCCTTCCTCTGTCGGTTGTTGCCAGATGGCAGAGAGCATGAAGTACCCGTTCCGGCAGGGCATGCGGGTCGAGGTGGTGGATAAGAATTACGTGTCCCAGACACGTATGGCAGTGGTGGACACAGTGATTGGGGGAAGACTGAGACTCCTCTATGAGGACGGTGACAGCGACGATGATTTCTGGTGCCACATGTGGAGTCCCCTCATCCATCCTGTGGGCTGGTCATGGAGAGTGGGCCATGACATAAAGAAGACAGGTAAGGATCAAGTCATTGCAACCATCTGATTTGCTGTGAACTGCCTGCGCCCTGCTGTTGCCACCAGTCTTAACATGCTGGGAGTGAGGTAGTTGCTTCAGGACCTGACAGGTAAAGTCTGCATAGTTGTGTCTGTGTCTGCTGCTTTTTTTCTGGATAGATAAAAGCCCTATAATCTCAGGTCAGGACAGGGGACTGTAGGGTTTCTTACCTGAAGCAGGCAGTCTGTCCCCTTAGTGCAGAGTTTGCAACAACACAGATGTTTATGGTCTTTTTGAGGAAATTCATACTGGCTTCTGTAACACTGAATGCCATCAGGTTGTGTTTTTCGGAACTTTACCAAGAGGAATTGTTGATCAGCTTAGACTGGCAGAAAAAAAGCAAGACTTGAGCTCTGCTGACCCTTTTGGTTGTGTCTCCATTCCTTGCTGCCTCTTCCTGGTGATTACAGCTGCTTATAGAGGTGTTATTGGTAGTGCTCAGGAAGCTGAACCATCTGCTTTTGAGCAAGCTCTGCATCACAGTTCATTTTATGAGAAGGTGTAGGGGGACTGACCTGTTCTTTTTGTTACATAGTCTCATACTGAGGAGGTTTATAGCAGCCACACTTTTCACTGGGAAGTTAATAACCAGTGTCTTACTGCCGTTGCTGTGGGTTTTTTACCTCTCTGTGTTTCTTCCATTCCTCACACCAGAAAAACGTAATGACATGGCAAACCATCCCACCTTCCGGAAGATATACTGTGATGCTGTCCCCTATCTGTTTAAGAAGGTAGGACATGTCTGCCTTTCTGTGTGGGTCACAGAAAGGGAAGCGGTGATAGCACTTCATTCCTTGGATACATGCTGCTGTGTGGGTTGTTGAGGGTGGCTCATTTGTCTTTCTTATGGCTAAGGGCAATAAGGTGTTTGGGGTATCATGGCTGTGGTTAAGCAGGAGCAGGTCAAACTAGAAAGCTGAAAGAACTAAAGGACAGTGACAGATTGAAGGGCAAGCAAGGGAGCTTTGAGTTGGAGAGGGAAGAAGATTGCATGGGAAAGACGTTGTGGAGCAGCAAACTGGATCATGCTAGTAAGGACTGAGATGAGAAGGAGGCTTACTTTGTTGTGGAGCAGCAGCTGAGTGCTGGGCTTGGCACTCTGACTGACCAGAGCCTTGGCAGGAGTTTGCTGACAAAAACGTAGTGTTGGTTTGGCTGGTTCTTTGTATTTCATGTAATACTTTTGCTTCCCCCTCCCAACTTGAGTTGAGCCAAGTGAAGAAGTTCTAATCCTGTTTGCACTTGCTGCACTTGGTGTCAGGATGGGACTGTCCCATACCCCTGGCAGCTCTTGGTATATCAGAGTCTCCCTTAGGTACGAGCTGTCTATTCTGAAGGTGGATGGTTTGAGCAAGGCATGAAACTGGAAGCCATTGACCCCCTGAATCTGGGCAACATCTGTGTGGCCACTGTTTGCAAGGTAAGTTCAGTGGACCTAAGGGCATCTGCTGTATTTACTTGAGATAATTCAGCTTCTCCTCAGGTCTTTTCAAATGAATAAGACCAGGTAGGATTTTGCATGAGGAGGGCTGTCAGGAGAGGTGGACGGCTGTTGTGTGGAGGGAACTGGGGTGTTATCTCAGAGGTCTGAGAAGCTGTTTGTCCACGTGTGCCTAAGTGGACATCACGAAGATGAGCATGCTTGGTCTGCAAGCTAGTGTCCAGTGTGTGTGACTGGCAGCCATCCTTTTTCCACCCTTGGGCATGCAGTAGGGAAGGTTTGTTCTCCAGTTCTGAGAGTGCATAGAGAGGCATCTGTGGAAAGGAGAAGGGAAGAGTTGTGAGGTGACCTCTGTGTGAGGAATGGTATGTATCTGTTTGGGCAGTATTCACTGGTGTAGGCAGCTGAGGATGGAGATGTCTCCTTCAGTGTCTCTTGATGAGGCAGTAGTAAGCTCTACTCTTGTTCTGGTGTTGAGAAATAAATTACTTGCCCAGGTTTCCTCAGTGAAGTATATTGAATGTTGAAAGTATAACAATCTGGGCTTTTCCTGCTTTCTCAAGAAGCTGTTTGCCCTTGTAGAATCCAAGCTGAGTACTTTGTGTCTGTAAAATGTTCCCTTCAGCCATTGCTTGGAAATGGAAGAGTTTGGGACAGGCATGCCTGTCACATTTGGTAGGCACCAGTTACCAGTGAGTGACAGGATGGGACAAGTCTCGTTGCTGTAGGAAGCAGTAAATCCAAGGGTGGTGCACTTCCGTTCTACCCAGTAACAAATTCATCATCTGGCTGGTGTAGCGGGTTTTTGGACTGCCAGTAATGTGTTTCTGAGGGAAAACAGAGCTTCTGACCATTTAAGGTTTTTCAAATAGTCCTTTCACAAGGCTATTAGAGTTGGTCCCAGTCCTGCAGAAATTGCTGTTTTGGGGATTAGCTTGTGTTGACCAACATATTAGGAGAAGCAACTGCATGCCCTGGGACAAATAACATTGCATTTTACTGTCTAATGGTAGTTGTAATCCATCTGTGGGGACTCTTGAGAGAATCCTTTGTGAGGAGGAGAGGCTTTAGAGCAAGCAAAGCTCTACACTCACGCCTTCACTCCCATCTCAGGTTCTCTTGGATGGGTATCTCATGATCAGCATTGATGGAGCCACATCTGCTGACTGCTCTGACTGGTTCTGCTACCATGCCTCCTCACACGCCATCTTCCCTCCCAACTTCTGTAAGAGGAACAACATCGATCTGACCCCTCCAAAAGGTGAGATTTGGACTCTGCCCTGTGGTACAAACCTTCATGCAGAACCTGATGGGTGGTGCTTTTCTGAGAGGGTTCAGGTTCAGATGAATCAAAACAATGTCCCAATCTGCTTGTTTTTCAGGGAGACAGGGCTAGTTCAGAGAGTCAGGCTCTTTTGAGTTCTGCCCATGTACAAAGTCTTGGTTAGCTCCTGGCAGTTCAGTGGGAGAGGTGTATGATCCCCAAACTGAACAGAATAGAAGGTTTTAGAGGACAAGGAGGGTGGGAAGGGATAAGTAGAGCCATTGCTGCATGGGTCAGTACTTAAGTGTCAGGAGTCATCTCTATTCTCTCTATGAATAGATCTGACACAAGTATTTCTTCAAAATCCTAAGAGACAATCACCATAGGAGTGTTTTTGCTGCCTCATCTAGCCATACCCAAAAAGGCCTGCTCTTAATTTCAGTGTTGCAGCACTTTTGTGCAGTGCTGTTACATTTTCCTTTGATGTTCCTGCTGGTGGGAGAAAGAAAGATTGGTCTTAGTGGTGTGTTTTGAACATACGACTTCCTACCTGCTGCTGCTCCTCGCCTTTCTCTGTGGTTTGGGTCTGTGGCTGACACGGATGTTCAGAGCTGCAGCTTGCACTTTTCTGTATTTGTGTGTTGGAGGGGGGTGCTGGACTCCCATGGAATCTGTGCACTAGGTTCATCTCCAAGATTAGGCTGTATATCCTGGTTCATGAACCTGCTTTGCAACCAGTTGCTATGCCTCCTTCCTAGCTACTCTGCATTTTTCCCCAGCTGGTTTACCCAGTGACTGCCTTTTTACCTCTTAGCATTTCTTCCTGTTGCAGGGCACGATGCAAAGACCTTCAACTGGGAAAGTTACCTGGAAATGACCAAATCAAGACCTGCTCCATCACGGCTCTTCAACACAGTGAGTGCTGCCAGGAAGAAATAATGTGTAGGGATGCTTGGAGTCAGCAAGAAGAGCTCAAGAGCTCTGGCTGTCACAGGATCACTGAGGTGGAAGTGACTTCTTGTCCAACACCCCTGCTACAGCAGGATCACCTGTAGCAGGTTGATCAAGACCATGTCCAGATAACTTCTGGATGGACGGAGACTCCACAACCATGTGGGCAACCTGTGCCAGTCCTTATTGGCACTCACAGTAGAATGTGTCTCCTGATGTTCACAGGGAAACTCCTGTATTTCAGTTTGTGCCCATTAACTCTGGTCCTGGCACTGGGTACCACTGAGAGGAATCTGGCTCCATCTGTGCACCCTCACTTCAGGCATTTATACACATTAGTAAGTACCTGTGAGCCTTCTCTTCTGGATGAACAATCACAAGTCTCTCAGTCTTTCCTCGTACAGAAGATGCTTCAGTTCCCTCATCATTTTCCTGGCCCTTTTGCGGAACTCTGTCCAGGATGTCCATGTCTCTTGTACTGGGGAACACTCCAGGTGTGGCCTCACCAGTGCCGAGCAGAGGAGAAGGATCACTTCCATTGACCTGCTGAGAACAGGTCAATGGAAGCCTTCTTTGTCCCAAGGGCATATCACAGGCTCAAGTTCTATTTGGTGTCCACTGGGACACCCAAGCCCTTTTCTGCCAAACAGCTTTTCAGTCAGACTGCTCCCAGCATGTGCCTAGGGTTCTTTCTCCACAGGTACAGGATTTTACCATTTCTCCAGCTTGTCCAGGTGCTTCTGGATGGCAGCACAACCATCTAGTATACTCAGTCTCTCTTCCCAGTTTTCTACCACAAGCGAGCTTGCTTGGTTTGACATGACACTCTGACATGTCATCCAGATAATTAATGAAGATGTTGATAGGATTGGATCTAATACTGATGCCTGGGGTACACTCCTAGTTACTAGCCTTCAACTAGACTTCATGCCACTAATAACCGTCCTCTGGGCCAGTCACTCAGCCAGTTTTCAGTCTATCTTGCTGTCTCTGCACCCAGCCTATATACTTCCGTCATGTTCTCTATGAGATTCTTATTGCAGACAGTGTCAAAAGCCTTCCTGAAATCAGGATAGACAATATGCAATGTCTCTACTGGGCTGCAATTTGCTGACAGTCAGCACTTCTAAGGAGGGCTCAAGGCCAAGGAGTAGGTACTCTCCAAGTAAAGGCCCTTTTTGGCTGGTAGGGACATCAGTGTCCTGCCTTTGTGGGTGTAACAGTATCTTGGTCCCTCTGAGTGTGACCTGTGATCCTCCAGTGTTTCTGTGAGCTCCAGGCTCCTGGTGGGTTCTGCATTGCTTATTGCCTGTGGATGTGTGGCTGGCATGTTGGGTGGAAGGTGGGAGCTGCTTTACGTCATCAAAACTGTTGCAGCACCTTGGGCCTATGCTGCTCTTTCTGATTTCTCAAGGTAACATCAGGTAAAGGGTTTGATTATGTGTTCCTTAACTGCTGCTTGCTGCTCCCCGCTAGGTCAGGATCTTGCTTCAAAGGCTGGGCTGAGATTGACTAAGGACACAGCTGGCCTTGGATCTGTTTTTGGATCTGCAGGCTTGTTCTCTGTCTGCTTGCTTTAGTCTGGAGGCTAGCATGTTAAAGGGTGCTGGTGGCCAGATATAAGTTTGGACTGGTGCAATGGCCTTGGGGTTTGTTTTTTTCATTTTTTATGCATACAGGACTGTCCAAACCATGGCTTCAAGGCAGGCATGAAGGTGGAGGCAGTGGACCTGATGGAGCCCCGGCTCATTTGTGTGGCCACGGTGAAGCGTGTGGTCCAGCGTCTCCTTAGCATCCATTTTGATGGCTGGGACAACGAGTATGACCAGTGGGTGGACTGCGAGTCTCCAGACATTTATCCTGTGGGGTGGTGTGAGCTAACAGGCTACCAGCTTCAGCCACCAGTTGTTCCAGGTGAGTGAAGATTTTACTGTGATTTCTAATGCTAGAGACAAAGATTTCCTTCCTCCTGCTCTGTTAGTGATTCCTTTGGTTTTGGGGCCTTTTAGGGAGAAGCAAATGGCCTCCTTGATTTGCATTGGCTACCATAAATCTTCCTCTGCTGCCATGCATTTTAGCAGCTGGCAGAGGGAGGAGTCTGATGGGGAGAAAACAGCCTGAGATTTGAGGTTGGCTCTGTTTTCCCTCTGTTCCCCCACCTGCACACCAACAGAGAATTAATTGCTTCTGATGAAGTTGGATAGAGTTCCAGGCGGTCCTGTCCCTGCACAGCTCCCTTTTATTAAGCATATCTATAACCTTAGCCAGGTAGCAGTGGGAACTTGGCCCACGCTCCCTTTTCTCATCAACTCTCTGATTCTGTCTGTAAAAGGTAAGAGCATCCTCTTGAGAGTTTGTTCCTTCCCTTGTCACAGGGAGGCCACTGCCTCACCTTTGCAGATGTTTTCCTTCTTGTCCCAAACTACAAATCTTGTTTCTTTACTGCGCCTGCCAAGTCTGTACTGGGCCTCTCTCCTCTGTGCTGCCCCAGCCTGCTGCCCTGGGCCCTTGCCTGGAAGCACAGACAGCAACTGTGCTAGAGCCTTGCTTTCCCCTCAGCTGGTTGTCTGGGAAGAGGGCTTTGGCTTGGGGGGTCGGGTGTATCTGTTTCTCGCTTATGTCACTTCATCCCAGTTACCTACTGGTTATGGGACTTGGCTTTCGTTTCCCTCTCGTCTCCATGACAGAGCCCACAACTCCAGTGAAGGCCAAGGAGGTGCCCAAGAAGAAGAAGAAACCCTATGGAAAGAAGAGTGAGTGATGTTTGATTAGTGCCCTCCCGCTCGCTCGCAGGCTGGGCCCAGTTAGAGGAACCCTGTCCATGTCCCATCAGAGCAGGAGAGAGAGGCCTTGTCTTGCTGTGGATACCCTCAGTCAGCTGTGGGTTTGCCAACACAGCTTCATCCTTCTTACCTGCCCTATAACCTAAAGAGCAGAGAGCTGTGTGTGGAAAGGATCTGTTTTGCAGTCTGTTTTCTGTTGGCTGAGGTATACATGGCACTTGCTTTCAGGTGTGAGGTTGTGCTGCTTTTCCCTACTGTGTCCATGGTTGGAGGGAGATGTTTCCTGGAGCTGGAGGGTAGCTGGAGAGCAACCCTGCTTTGTGCTGAGGGAAAGAAGGCCTTAAGATGGCTGAAGAGGCCAGTAGAAACCATTTTACTGTTTCATCTTGTCATTGTTGTTGTCATTGTTGCAGTAGCTGTGGCAAATCATGTAGACAGACAAGAAATTCCTTTCTGGAGGGTGGAGGGGAAAGGACATCTAAAGTATATAAAGATGTTCAACCTAAATAAAAAGGTCAGCTAAAAATGAGAACATTACAGTTACAATGTCTGTACCTTGCAGCCAACATGCTCATTGCCTAGGACTAGACCCAGACAGGTAAGCAAAGCTGACTCCACACTGATTCCAAGAGGACCTGCTCCTTGAAAGTTAAGCACATGCTGAAGTGCCTTGCCTTTAATGAAGGGGAACATGAAGGAGCGTATTTTGAGATGATGGCTATAGAATTTTTCTCCAGTAGGCCGTTTCTGATGTGTAACCAGTTGGCAGCTAATGACCATGTAGCTTTCTGTTCAGTTGTGCTGGTCCCTGGCCTGTGGTTTCTCAGAGGAGCAGGGTTGCTGATTTTGCAGGGGAAAAGAAACGCACTTTTGCCCATACTCTGTTATCTCTTTGTTAAGGAAAAAAGTTACCTGCCAAAGCCCGCAGCGTCAAGCAGACTGTCAAGAAGCCTTCTGCCCTGAATTCAAAACGAGAAGCAAAAGCTGCCAGCCAGGCTTTGCCAGAGCCAGCACCTGATGAGAGTAAGGGAATGAGTTACTCTACCCTGCAGCCACATTCACATCTGCCGTATACACCTTCTTGGCCACTAAGTCTTGGGTGCCCTCAGGCAGCGAAAGGCAGCAGCCTGCCAACTGTCCTTCCCTAGTTCGCCAGAGACACTCCAGAGAATGGAAGAAAGCATTTGCTTGCTTTCCCTGGGAAGGTTTGCCTCCCAAGAAGGTTTGTTGGCACCAGAACAGCTTGATATCTTGATGCTGCTGATGCCTGCTGAGGGCCTGGCTGCCCTGCTGAGTAGTCTGGTTGTGTGAGGTAAGGGAAGAGAGACAAGGTGGATATGTCAGAGGTGGCTGTCACATCACAATCCCCATAAGGGCTGCTGCAGCATGTGAACACAGCCCATTGTGCTGTGGTGACCAGAAGACCAGCTGGGTCAGCTGCCAACCCTTATGAGTGCAGGGGAGGAGGGTGGGTGAGGTGCCTTGTGCACTCATGAAGGTCACTTCTGTTCACTTAAGTTTAATTTCCCCTGTGTGAATCCAGGCAGATTAAAAATGGACCATGCCAGCTATTCCTCCCTTAGGAGAAGTTGTTCTTGGGAGCCAGCAGCTAAATGCTGCCAGGGTTTAGTCCCATCCTGATTGCTGCTATGACAGTGGATAGATTTTCACTGGCATGACAGGGCTGCCTGTGGTGAGGGACCCTCTAGAAGTGGGCTGGCCCCAGGGACCTGGGGCATTTTGAGTACCTGCATGAACAGAGCTGGTTTGGAGGTGCTGCAGGTAGTGCGAGGCAACATGGGTTGATTTTATTTACTTATTTTTCCCTCTCTTTCTGTCTCTTGCCAGTCATTGCTGTGCGGGTGAAAGAAGAAACCATTGATCCTTCAGATGCAGAATTTGGAGAAACAGAGCTTCCTGTTCCCATCAGCAGCATAAAGCAGGAGGACACAGACTGATCCTGGAGTATCCCTGAGCTGCCCACAGCAGCTTCACCTTGTGGCTCTTTAGGGAAGGTCCTGGCAAAAGGAAGCAAAGAACTAAAAGGGCCTTCTCTTCTTAAAGCAGGCCACCCTGCAGCATCACAACTCTGCTTTCCTGGTGTGCAAGGAAATTTCCCCATGACTTGTAATATTAAGCCCTGGGAAACAGCAGGAAGGCTGCAGGCATGCTGAGGAGCAGGACCAGGGTGGCTGCTGGGGTTGTGTGTGCCTGACTTTGAAGGCAGCTCAAAATGGGGAAAGAGGCTGCCAGAGCATAAA